>JARJHM010000760.1:35000-152187 GCA_033356055.1 Carex pumila | reverse complement strand
TTCGAAATCCAGAGTCATCCAACTGCCACGATTTCTCTAAAAGAAAAGAAAATCAGAGTCATAAAAAATATCAATATCCAAGATGTTGTAAATTAACAAATTATCAAACTCTACGCTATCTTATGTGGGTCGTAAAGAGCTCATAGCTCGTTTCATGACATAAAATGAAGAGTGCTAAAAATGTGTCTGACATGTGGGACTGATATGTCAGCAATACTGTAGAGGATATTGTTCACTCATAGATCCAAAATTAAAATATAAGATAGATTTCAGCTATTTTTCTTTTCCTTTTTAGAACTTGGCAGAGACTTAGGGGTGTCAAATGACATCTGTTTATTCGACCTGTACCGTATTCAATAAGACATGTACGGGTAAATTTTTTTTCATAAATTTATGGAGTACGGGTACGGATAAAGAGTTCTTTTTTTTGCATTTTCTAAACAAGTAAGGGTATGCATAAAGTCTATTCCATACCTGTCATCTGACCGGGTAATAATAATTTTTTTTATATATATTATATATATTAATGAGCAATGAATATTAAATCTCTAACTATTCTTGATAGTTGTGTTATGCGTAATTAACCATTAAAATATGTACATAAATTTCAGCAAATTTTAATAAAGTTTAGATCTTTAAAACACCGAAATTTTTAAAAATACTATACTTCAAAAAATAATAAATCAAAAAACCACATTTTATGAAAAATTTCAATTTTGACACAGCCGAAATGTTTTACTAATTCAATGCCATTTATGGTACCCTTCATGATTTTCTCATGTAGTCAAAACCATGTGAGCTGTTATATTCTAACCCAATATATGCAAAGATATTTAATTGAGATCAAATTCAAAGAGCCTAGAGGTTATTAAATTAGTCATAGCTCATGAGATTACACCGTAACATTCTTTTTTATGTTTAATTTAATATGTAAATTTTAACTATGTATTGTGGAACTGTGGATTAATTGTTTTTGATGAACCATATGCAATAAGGTTCGATTCTAATCAATAAAGAACAATATTATGCATATGCTGATAAATAAAAACATGATTATAAGTTTACCCTTTACCAATGGATCGACATACTGCCCCACAAAATGCTGCAACTTATATGCTACAGGAGATCCAGACGGAACCATTTGATTAGTGAACTGGAATTAGTCAAACATTTTGGCTACCGTTTTGGAGAAAGAAAAAGAAAAAAAAAAAGTTCCCCGCATCCTTTAGATTTGGCTTCTATTAATGGTCCACATTCTCTAGATGCGGCCTCCAGAAAAGTGGCCGCACTTAGAGAATGTGATCGTGTCAAAATTTAAATTTTTCAGAAAATATGATCTTTTGATTTATCATTTTTTGAGGTATAGTATTTTTTAAAATTAGACTTTTTTTTATAGATAATTAGACTTTTTTTTATTATTTCACTTGATTTTAGAGAATTGCAAATTTTCAATGATATTGGAGCAAAAACAACCATAAACACGCAATTCTGACATCTTAGCCTCAGCGCACGGATGCCTTCATCCACATTCTACTCGGAAGGGCTATCACAGACAGTTATAACTGTTACACTTAATGCACCTCTAATTGACCAAAAACTAAAAATAAATTGCAATTGAAAGTAAATAGATGAGTTTAGAGAAATTTGACACGCGGGATGTTAACGGAGTTCGGCAAAACAAAGGCCTACGTCTCCGGGGCTTCGCAACCTTGAGTGGTGCGCCTTTCTATTACCCAATACGAAAGGATTACAACTTGTGAACCGTTGAGCCCTTACACACCAAGCGGGAAGTCAAACGGCCAACTCAAAGAGATGAGAACAAGGTCTCGATTGTCTAGAACACAAGAGAAACACTCAATAGATCACTCTAACCTAATATAGATCAAGATTAGTGAAGTAGGTTTGAGGTTGCTTGAGGGATTTTGAAGTTTTAAGCTCTCACAACAATGGAGTAGGCTAAGCTCTCAGAAAATCGCTTTTGAAATGATTAGGGTCGGCTGAGATGATTTGAAAGTGATCCTTTCAGTCTATTTATAGTGGCAGCTCAAAAATGAGCTGTTTGACATAAAACGTTACCAATGTTTTATTCAAATGCGATTTTAGGGTTTTAAATCTCTGACAGCTTAGTAAAACGTTACCAACGTTTTATAAAACGTTACAACGTTTTAACCTGTAAAAACTTGATCAAAATAGAAGTTATTTGAAGCTTAATTATTCCTGAAACGTTGCAACGTTTTAGAAACGTTACAACGTTTTATAAACGTTTACAACGTTTCATGTTGGTACAGTTCAGCTGTGCTTCAGCAGTTCTAAAGCTATTAATCGTTACAACGTTTGTCAAACGTTATAACGTTTGTAAAACGTCACAACGTTTGTATAACGTTATAACTTGATTCTTCTTTTGATCAGTTTGTTGCTACTGATTATTATAAAACGTTACCAACGTTTTGAAAACGTTACCAACGTTTTGAAAACGTTACCAACGTTTTGAAAACGTTCATAACGTTTTATCCCAATTTAATCAACCTCAAACATACTTTACCAAGCTTTTGATTTTACAATTTGTATTCTTGATAAAAGTCTTCGTGATTTCTTCAGTCGAAGCATGTTATACTGCAGTTCTTACTCTTCTTGGACCTACATAATCTCAAAATGGAAGAAATCGTAAAATTCAATAATTATATGTTTTTGCAAATTAGTCAAATAGACGTAAAAGATTATTGTACGAACAACAATAACTGCTTGTGTGGATCTCAGCCAAACCGCGTGCTATTCAGGCATCCATACGCAGAAACTGCCAAAACAGCAGTTACAGATCTAACTTCCCAATCAAGACCTATTTAAGCAAATGGATGCCTGGGAAAGACCTGTCTCTCGAATCTTTGGAACCACAGAAGAAAATACACATCTGAGAGCTCTTAGAACTAGAGTTTCACTCTAGTGGAGGCTATGCAAAGAAGAAATCACTAAGGAATAGCAAGGTCTTCACTAGAAAAGGAGGAAGGAACAATGTGTAAAAACAGCGTGCATGAGATAATGGAGAGCCTAAATGTTCTCTCTTCATCTCTCTTTATTGCTCTCTTTCTTCTTGTACTTTGTTTTTTTTTGTTGTTGTTGAACCCGCCATGAGCGGCTAAGCAACCCTATTATAGGGTGAAGACATGTAATCTTGAATTCTTATGAGTTTAATCTAGTTGTTCATTTATATTATCTTTGCACTTTGATTTGAATTCTTACTGAGATTTTATGCCTTGTGTTCTTGTTTATTGTGTGCTTAAAGTGATCTCGTATGTATGGAGTACATAATCAACTCAGACCTAATTGGGGTTAACCAATATCCTATGAATATAAATTACCTTAGATACAAGTAGAATAGACTGACCGGTTAACCACTTGTATTCAAACTATAGTAAAATACCTATTAGGAAGTGGTTTAGCAGACGAATGTCACATTCCATTACTAATAGTGGGGTAATCTTAATTGTTGCTATTACCAAAGGCTAGAGGAAGGATCAACCAAGTGAACTTGATCCTTTTGTAATATTAGTAATTATGACTTATCATTAATCTTCATGCAATTGTGCTAAGTACCCAACGAGTACTTACTCAGTTAGGGTGTTGTGAGACTGACCGAAGATCAACACTAGAATAGGATTAGCAACTCTCATATCGCATTGATACTAGTATAGAGCGTGTGCGGTTCTGATTAAACTGTATGCGATTTTGACTGGAGTTGAAACCAGACTTTGAACTTTAAAAGGGTAAATATGATATTCTGAATTTTGGAGGGGGACATACGTAATTTCAAGGTTATTGAGAGGGATGCATGAAATTACCCCATTAATATTTTTGGATTTTTGTTTGGGACTTATTATTATGTCCTCTTTTTAATTATAACATAGTTGTATTCTACTAAAATACATACACAAACTATTATATATATTTTTCAAAATTGGGGTCTAGAAAAAAGGGATTTATTTTTGAAGATATTTTTCAAAACTTAATAAAGTTTTACATAACAAAAATAAGAAAAATCATAGTTCAAGAATGTTTCTTTTTAAATCAGTTTGTTGTTAGCCTTAGTCTTTCCATATCTAAAATTTCAAACAAGTGTCTTGGAGACTAAGTTTCTTTTTCATGTAGGAATTGTTTCAACAAATTTTGAAAAAACTTTTTGCTTCGAAATTTTTTATATTTTTTTGCTTGTTTTTCATTGTATGGACTTAATCTAACCTATACTTTACACAATCTCAATCAATTAAGACCAGTCATGCAAGAATCTATTTATATAGTCTAGATAAACATCCTAACAAGCTTGCAATATCAATCAATTAAGACCAGTAATACAAACCTTATTCATGGTTAGGTAAAAACTCTAAAGCTATAAGGTAAAAAATGAAAAAAAAATTGACCTAAACCTAAGATACATGGGTCAATACCCTCCCTCAAGCTTAAACCTTACATTGTCCCCAATGCAATGGTAAAACCTCGGAGAAGAATATTGAACCCAAGTAGAACTTACAGTTAGAAACGATGAGGCATGCCTTTGAATGATGGTCTCTCCTTGGCATGGTAAGATTGAAAGAACTCACTCGCATTATCCATTAGGGCCCTATAGAACTCAAGGCTATCAAGCCTATGCTTGATCTCAATGAGTTCCTCCACGGCCGGGCATCAGTGGTGAGGGTGATCTTGACTGGTGGATGCCCTTCGTCCCATGCTGGTGATAGGTGTGATTTGCTTCCTTTGGTAAAGAATGATCAGATTGGCGGTGGTTGGAGAGCCTGCGGCATTGGCGGGGGTCACATACGGCACTGCCGTGTGGTATTCTTCTTCTTCTTCTTCGGCTGATGCTGGTCTGACCTCTGTTGGCCCCACAGAGAAGGTCATATACGGCCTTGGTGTGGCCGTACGGGGTGTTGGCTGGATTGGTTTCTCTTCTTTGGGCTCTCATCCATCTCAGGTTGTCACTCTATACACCGTTTTTGGTAGGGCTAGTACTGGGGCTGGTGTCTCATATGGTGTACTTCTACATTTGAAATGGATGCACCATACCGATCTCACTTTCCTTTCTTCGTTAGCCCGAGAGGTGCTTCTTGTGGTAACTTGGTTGGTTTGAGGTTCCTTCTCTGGTTCTTTGGATGGCTCGTCCTTTATAATTGGAGGGCGAGCTTCTTCTAGTTCCTTTGTTGGGGTCCTCTCCGAGGTGTTGGCGGTTTCACTTGGAGTCGGTGTAATGATTTTTGAACACATAAAACCTAATAATGCATCCGCCATTCGTATGTAGATGTGGACTTTTGTCCTCTTCTCGTACCAAGCGATGAGAAGTTGGCGTTGCTCAATTAGGTATGTGAGTCCAATGTTGGGTTCCCTTTTACCTTCTCTTCATAAATGTTCACCTTCAAGTACTTGGCAAAGGCTTATGGTAAATATTTTAACAGAGCAAGCTTCAATTAAAATAAGGCAATCCCGAGGGAGGCGATGGTAGAAATCCAGGCGATTGGAGAGGCGACTCAACCAGCACCGTGTAAAACCACAACACTAGTGAAGGACAAGACTTTACTCGACATTTTCAATGAAGCAATGGAATAACCACCACGGGATGTCGGAGAAGACTTCTCAAAATACGGGAGAACCGCCCAGCGAGAGGCAAATCTCAAGGAAAAGAGAACAAAGAGTGATCAAGGAAGACAAGGAGACTTAGGGACGATTCTCTGGACCAAGGAGGCGCAACTGGAAACCACCCAAAGAGAAAAGGAGTCAAGGCGATTTAGAGGCGATTCTTCAACTAAGGGACCTGAAGAACCAGTTGACAAATCCTCTCCTCCAATGGAGAATCTGCTACCAGCTGTACAAATTGAAGGAATCCGAGAAACTCGTGTGGTTTTAATTGGAGAGCATCCGGTTCTCCAAGTTCTTGAGAAGAATAATACCAGAAGCGACTCTTACATTTCACAAGTTCCCAAAATTACCCCAGCAGAAATTGAAGGCAATAAATCAAAGAGGACGGTTATCAATGCCAATGGCTGCAGGCAATCAATTGCAAAGAAGAATTCCAATAACTATCTCATTGGAAATTCAAAAGGAAAGATTAACAGTCCATTCCTTGGAGAGCAAAGAAACATTCAAGACTCAGAAGGTTGGACTTTGGTCACTAGAAGGAAGAAAAAAACATATTCCCAAGCAACACTATCTCGGAGAAATCAATCATCTACTCTCCAAATGCATGCAGAGAAATTAAGGCAGCAAAGAAGATGTTTCAAGTGCCTATTGAAAGGTCATATCCAGCTGGATTGCAAGAATCAAAGAAAATGCCTTCATTGCAACATGGCAGGGCACATCATTCGAAATTGCCTAGAGTTAATTCCAAAGGATTTCAAGGGTCCTCAAGTCCAAAATCTAACCTATAAAAGGAGAACTATTGTGCAAAAGAAAGACACAGATTCTAATATCAATTCTTCTCCAAAAAAACCTCCTATTCCTCCTCCAATCCAGAACAATATAGAGCTCATCCCAAACAACTCTGATTCACAAATGAAGGTGCCTAGAGATTGGATGACGATGTGTATGAATGAACCTGCAGATGTCTGGGAACGAAGGCCTAATTCCCTCAATGTCTACATTGCTCCAAAAGAAGAATTGCATCCATCTAACCAGTTCTTGTTGCAATCAGCGTTTATCTTTGCAAGACCGGGAGCAACTGATCCTCATTTTCGACAAAGACTGGCACATTGTATGGGTAGACAATTCCACACGGACCCCTTGGATTTTCAGGTCTTTATAATAGATAGAGACTTTGGAGATGCCATTCTCATTTTCCCGGATGAAGTGATGGCAAGAGCAACAATTGACAGAGCTGTTTTCTACATAGGTAATGGTATTAATGTTGAATTACACCCTTATTCCCCTGAATTGCAAATGGCTTTTGATCTTCTGAGTGTAAGAGCACGTATAAGGGTTTATGGAATGCCATTGCAACATTGGAACAGACCAGAAATATGTCAGTTACTCAATGGTTTTGGTTATCCATTAAGGATCGCACCGTATTTCTCAAATGGTAATTATGAATTTCTGACAATTCTAGTAGAAACCAAAGATGCTGGTGAGGTACCATTCAACCTAGACCTTAAGGTTAATCCCCATCAAAAAGATGTTAGGATTGAATTAGATGGATAAATAGCAAGAGACAATCCTCCACCTCCCCCCCAAGGTGGTAGAGGAGGAAGGGGTCGGGGAAGATATGCTGGTAGAGGTGGTAGAAACCCGAACAGGCATGTACCAGATAACTGTCAAAACAGGGGCAGGGAAAGAAACAGGGCAAATGGACAGGAAAGAGCTCTCTCCAGTGCAGGGTCGAACTGGACAAGATCGGCTCAAGATTGAATTTCAGATCTCTGCAATACCTTATAGCAGGGGCTGTGATTGGGGGCAAACATAATCTTAACAAAGCAGAACAGAGTCTGCAATTGATGGCAAAGAGTAATGAAGAATTGGTCGCTCCAAAAAAATGTGAACTGCAATTCGGTGCGGCCAAGGTGGTAAGCCAATCAGGTGTGAGTATTTTTAAATTTGCTCTTTGGAAACCAACAGTGCAATTAATGCATGATACTATTTTTGCTGGGATAAGGATTTTCTCTGGAAAGTTAGAATTTTCCTTTTTTGAAAAGTTTCAATTAATGCGGTGGGACCAAGGAGGATTGAACTCTCAAATTACTTTTCTGGAAATTATTAACGGTAACAACAAAGGTCTTCAAAGGGAAGCAGAACAGGCAAACCGGGCCTTAATAGGCCCATTTGAAGAAGAGAATGTAAGCGAGCCTGAAGTTCACGAAGACAGTTCCTTTTTGGGTCCTCCTCCTGGATTTGAGATGCCAATCTATAACAATGTAAGCGGGCCTGAAGTTCAGGAAGACAGTTCCTTTTTGGGTCCTCCTCCTAGATTTGAGATACCAATCTACAAACCTGTGCATCAAGTGACAAATGGGGAAGTGGTTCAAGTCCCTGGGGCTGATTCTGGTAGCACTAGCAGGAGTCCAAGACTCCAAGAAAAATACTCTAATGACAGGATGCGGTATGTTGAAGGAAAAAGGCGGTACAATAAGAAAAGTGGCAAAACGAAGAAGACCTTGCTGGAATATCAGCAAACTTTAGATCCTTTGACTAAACATCAAGCTGAAGTTCTGGTGCAAATGGCAGGAATAGAGATGCAAGGAGGGATTGATGAAGAGGTGGCTAAAATAGTCATCGGCTGAAAAACAGAAGAAGTTCTGGAAGTTGAAGTCAGTTGTTTTGATGAAGTTTTTATCTTTTAATATGTTGGGTTTCTTTAAATTTTATTGTTTAGTGTTTAGTGTATCTGTCAAATGTCAGAGACAGATTTTGGGTATTTTAGATAAGGGAAATGAGATATGCAAGATGAAGATGTTTTCTTTTCTTAGTATGAATTCTGGTTTAAAGAAGGGGTGGTCTCTGGTAGAAGAAGGGGAAGTTTTATTTTATTCTGTCAAAGGAAGGAATGAAGGATTTGTAAAGGAGTCTGTTGACCCCTTTTTCTTTAATGAAGAAGTTATCAGTTTTTAATGGATTGTGCATCAAAAATCAAGGTTTTAACTTGGAATGTTAGAGGTTTAAACGAAAAGGATAAAAGACTAGCGGTGAGGCAAACAATTCTTCTTGAGAAACCGGATGTGATTTGTTTGCAAGAAACAAAATTGAATGTTATCAACAACACGATTGTCTCACAAGTATGTGGAAGGAGATTTAAGGAGTTTGTATGCTTGGAGGCAGAGGGTACAAGGGGGGGGGGGGTATTTTATTAGCATGGAATGCTAAAAAATACAAACTAGTTCAATCTTCTAAGGGGGTTTATACTGTCACAACAAAGCTAGAACACAATGGAGATGAGTTTCAAATTTCAGCAGTATATGGCCCCACAACTATCGAGTTAAGAAGAGATTTTTTTCAAGAAATTTAGGATATACAACCGCTTGATGGAAAGCCTTGGTTGTTATGTGGAGACTTTAATGTCACCTTATTAAGTGGAGACAGGACCAACCTAAATAACAACAACTGGAGAGAATCAATCAAGTTCAATGATTTATTACTGGAATTGGACCTTATCGATTTGCCCTTAAGAGGAAGAAGCTATACCTAGTCAAATACTAGAGAAAATCCAACTATGGCTCGGCTGGACAGATTCCTAATTTCACCAAGTTGGAGCAATTCTTTTCCAAACTCAAGACAAGAGGCTGTTGCAAATACCTCTTCTGATCACACACCTCTAATATACACAGCTTCCACACAGTTCAAAAGATCAATATTTTTCAGATTTGAAAATATTTGGCTAAAATCAGCTTCCTTTAGAGTATTTGTCAGAAACACTTACCAGGAAATGGAATTGGCATCTTCTCCCTCTGATCTACACACAAAATTCAGCAATCTGCAATTTCAGATAAAGAGCTGGACAAGGGATAGAATTGGAAGCATCAAGGAACAGATATTAATTTGCAGAAATTTTATGGACTGGATTGGCAAAGTTCAAGAAGTCAGGAGAATCACGCAATTGGAGAAATGGGTTCATATAACACTCAAAAGAAGATTTGCTCAACTCTTTGTAATGGAAGAAGAAATGTGGAAACAGAGAGCTAAGACAAGATGGGAATTGAATGGAGATCGTAATACCAGATATTTTCATTCCCTCGCCACATCCTCAAAAAGGGCAAATACAATTCAAGCAATCGAGCATGATGGACAGCTACATAAAACCCAAGCTATGAAAGCACAAATTTTCTGGGATTTCTATGTCAAATTGATGGGGAGTGAATCAGAAGAAATGCCACGAATTAATTGGAATAATCTGTATAGTGCAAATCACAATCTACAAGATCTGACTGAGTCGGTAACAATGGAGGAAGTGCTTGCTGTCATCAATACTTGGCCGTCCAATAAAAGTCCTGGTCCAGAGGGTTTTACAGGGGAATTTTACAAAGAGTTCAAAGATGTTCTCATACCGGACATACACAGGGTGATCAATACAACACTGGAGCAAGGTTTAACTTTGGATTCTCTTAATTCTTCATACATTGTGTTAATTCCAAAGAAAGAAGAAGCAAGGAAACCGCAAGATTTTAGACCTATCAGTCTACTACATGGGATACAAAAAATGGTTTCTAAAATCTTGGCTAACAGACTTCAGCCGTACATACAACACTTAGTCAAGGACAATCAGACGGGATTTGTCAAAGGGAGACAAATTACTGAAGGGTTCCTTTATGCACAGCAAGTGATTCAGATAGCAAAGAAAAATAAAATTCCAATAGCCTTATTTAAAGCGGACATTCATAAGGCATTTGATACGGTGAATTGAAAATTTTTAATCAAAGTCTTGGAGGGACTTGGCTTTCCACCAAAATGGATCCTCTGGATGGAAAATTGTCTGTTAAGAGGAAGCTCACAGATAGTAATCAATGGATTACGAGGGAAAAAAATTCAATTGAAGAGAGGCATACGTCAAGGAGACCCTCTATCCCCTCTCTTATTTATACTAGCAATGGACTTCATCCCGAGATGGCTTGAAAAATTGGTACAAGAAGGTGCATGGCAGCTCCCTTTTCTGGAATTGCGGCCTTGTCTGTTGTATGCAGATGACTCTTTGTTTTTTATGAAACCAGATATAAGGCAAGCACAAGCAATGAAGATTCTTTTAATGGTCTTCAAGCAAATTTCTGGTTTGGCAGTGAGTATGGAGAAATCTGAACTATTGGTTACTTTCGACAATCCTCATTTAACACAACAATTGACAGATGTGTTGGGCTGCAAAAAGGGAAGCTTTCCTTTTAACTATCTTGGGTTGCCACTGTCTGACAAATCACTTCCAAAAATGGCCTATGTTCCCTTAATCCAAAAAATAAATAATCGGCTACAAGGATGGGCTGCAAGGAATTTATCAATTGCAGGAAGATTGGTTCTAATAAATGCTGTGCTGTCTTCCATTCTGACATATTTTATGTCGGTTTTCAAATTGCCGGTTTGGGTGATTCACAAAATTGACAAGACAAGAAGAAAATTCCTTTGGAAGAAAAATTCAAATGATGATAGAGGGACACCACTGGCGAATTGGGACTTAGTGTGTACGCCAAAGGAAATAGGTGGTTTAGGAATTATTGATCTAAGAACTTTCAATGAGGCACTTCTAGCTAAATGGTGTTGGTATTGGGCAAAACTGGAGACAAGGTTATGGAAATCCTTTTTTATAACCTCCTTTGAGATGGAAAGGCAAACTGATATTCCTAATTGCAAGTTCTTTCAATAAACTTTAAAATCGGCACAGGAAGCTTGTGAAAGATTCATGATAAGAGTAGTAGGAAATGGTGCAAGGATAAGGTTCTGGGATAATAACTGGGGGCATGGTTTTCTTTCCACAAGATTTCCACTTTTATATGAAGAGGCAGCTGATCGGAATTTGACAGTACATCAAGCGTATAACTAGAATTTTGAAAATCTGTGTATCATAACAAGAATGACGCAGCAACAAACTTTACTGGTGCAAATTCAACAGATGTAGGGTATTCTTAGAAATCACCTTCCTTTGTTAGGAGCACAAGATGTGGTAGAATGGTCTCTGACAAGCACAAAGGAATTCACGGTCAAATCTTTGTAAAGAGGATTAAAGGGCGAAGTTGATAATACAATTCGAATACACAAGGTATGGAAAATGAAGGTGCTGCCAAGAATGAAAGTGTTTGCTTGGTTGGCATATCATGAAAAGATATTGACGGCAGAAAACTTAAAAAAGAGAGGATGGAATCTACCGAGCATGTGCATACTGTGCAGAGCTAGTGAAGAAACTATCAGACATTTATTCTCTGATTGCCCCTTCTCTTTAATGGTTTATACAATGCTGATTCATAGATTTCAGTTACCAATAAGGAATTGGTCAAGGGAATTCGATGAAGAAAGTGCACACAAATGGATTGTGAAAAAGCACAAAGATGGTAAATCCAAAGAAGTTCTCTTATTGGCAATTTTCATTTGTTGGAGAGAGCGTTGTGCTAGAATCTTTAGAGATCAATCCAAAGGAGTACAAGAGCTAATGGAAGAAGTGCAAGATCAATGGAGGTTCCTTCATTGATTGAGGAAGAAGAGAGGAAGGAGAAACAAAATGAAGATTAACTTACATCCTTTACTGGTACAAGAGAAGACAAACAAAATGAAGATTGAGTTACATCCTTTACTGGTTGTGAGCTGGTTTTGCAATTGGTGGAATGGTGCTGTAGTAGATGAGCACCACTGGGTACTGGTACAAGGAGCGGTACCAGTAACAATTACAAGCCGGAAAGTCTAAACAGAAATTGATGAAGAAAGCTGCAACCAGTTTGGAATGCAGAAACGGACGGTGTAGAGTGAAAGAAGGTATCATTGTTAGCAATGCCTTTCTGATGAAAGAAATCTCTTCACTGACAAGAAGAGCTTTGCAATTTTTGCACTTTAAACCCTGCTTTTTGACAATTTGTTGTTTCTGTTTTTATCTTTCAATCAACTAAGTTGAATAACATTGTGTTTTTGTACTTGGTTTCATGTTGAAACCTTTTATAATCAATAAAGCAAATAAGGACTAGATCCTTATTTTTTTCTCAAAAAAAATACTTGGCAAAGAGGGTGATGTACGCGCCTACGGTTATATCAAGTTCACTATTTACCTCCAATGCCACCTCCTTTAGGTGTTCTATTATAAAGAACCCTAAAATTAATTTCCATTGGGGATGAAGTCCTCTCATTTAGGCTAGGAAGAAGATATCTCGATCGCTTACCACCGTGTGGAACTTGCCGGTGGGAAATATAGAATTCGAAAAGATAATGTGTGCAAACCTCAAGGATATATCATAGATATTTGACGAGATTTTATGTCTTTGTCCATTCCCATCTCAGAGAGAGTTTACTTCCCAAAATTTATATCTCACGACATCTTAGCATGGTGGAAGTGTAATGGTCCAAAGTATCCAGTTCTTTCCGGTTTAGTACGAGATGTTCTAGGAACTCCAGTCTCGTAAGTTGCATCAGAGTCTGCATTTAGCATAGCAAGAAGGGTTCTTGATGATTATAGAAGCTCTCTGACTCCAACGATAGTAGAAGCTTTGATTTGTACTCAAGATTGACTAAGAGCATTTCTTACAGGTATACATATTTTCCTTTCATGAATTACAATATGTTGTAAAAGTTATATATTCTCCAGTTTTGCAAAAAAATTTAGGGTAAGTTTCAATTAAATTTATTTATGCAATCAAGCCTGAAATCAATCTAGTTCTTTAAGCAAACTATGCAATACATGTGGGTAATTTAAGGATGATTTTAATATATATATTTTTAAGTCAATTGGATGTTTTTTTACTATATTTCCTAGATAGTTAACAGATTAAGATGAACTTGTTTTGTTGATTTACCTTCTCAGTGTTAATATGATTACGATTATAAAAATGTGTGACTTCAGGATTAAGGTCTTGTGCAACTAGGTCTAATATTGATCAGTAAATATCTCCATTTATGATTTAAATTGAATATCCATTTCTAGTATAAATGAGCATGATATAAGGTTGTATATCTGAGTACAAGCCTATTGCATCAATGATATATATGACATGTCTCAACTAATTGCAACTTGTTACAAAAAAATTGATATTTAATGAATGACTACGGGATCTGATATTGTCACCCAAATATACATTATTAACAAATTATTCCCACAATGCTCAGAAGTTTTCCCCTGTCTCTTTGTTTGATTCATTCATCCAATTGGGCAAGAGTTTAGATGGTAAAGTTGATATGCGTAGCATTTTTTTATTTTTTTTATTTTCTAACTTAAGTATATTATAAACAGATGTATCTTCCAATGAAGTTAATGGAACATTCTCATCTCTATCAGAATTTGTTCTTCTTGATGGTGAAATTGATTCGTGTGGTATTTTGTTTGCGCAATAATTATGGATGTAATTTTGTTATAAGAAAATGTTAAACATATTGTTTTATTTGTAAGTCTTGTTATTTAGTTAAATAATTGAATTTGTTCGAAAAGATATTATTGTTTTTGAATTTTCTTGTTTTATAAACAATAATTTAGTTGGAATTAATTGCACATTTTTTTTTAATTATTAGCAATGTGATTGCATGTGTGAAATGAATGAGTTTTGATATTCTATATTTAAATATAATAAAATTAATTATTATGCTAATATCATTCGTTATTCATTCGCTACCGCATCGTTATCCATTAATTTAACAGGTAAGAGTAGAATAGAGTAAGATCAATTTTTAATAGGTAATCATAGAGTATGAATAAGTCAATTCTTATGGATATAAGTATGAAAATGCTTCCACCCTACCCATATCGTACCCATTGACACCCCTAGGTAGGGGTGAGTAAATTGCTCATAACTCGTTCAATTAAAACTCATTAACAATTCGCTCATTATCAACTTGCTTAAACTCGCTCGTTAACTTAATGAGCCGAGCATGAGCATACTCCAACTCGCTTATTAAGAATTTGCCACATTTAATCTCTACCGTATCAAATTCCAAATAAATCAATGAATCAAGTTTCTGCCGCATTAAATCAACTTTTGTTGCCTCATTAAATCAAGTTTTGCTTAAAATTTTGAGTAAATGATACGCGCGGGGGTGGCGACCGGTAGACCAAATCACCAAAACCTAAAAACCTGAAGCGCTCAAGGTTAAATGGATCTTTTTTTATAACACTTTTCTTCTGTCTCTATGCTACTTAATTTGTAGAGCTCTGTTTTGGAGGTTTATGAATTTTTATTTTCTTATTGTGAGAAACTTTATAATATAGAGAAATTTAGATATATACTCATCACAACTTTGTTAATTAGATATTTCCCCATCAAAACTTAAAAATTAGTTATTTTCCCATCTAAACTTACATTATTTATAAATATCCCCATTACTTATTTTTATCAACTAAAAACACAAATTAATATTAATAAAAAAAATTAAAATGTCTCTTTTAGCCTTGTGTGTGCTCTCCCCTTCCCTTCTCCTCTTCTCCCTTCACATCTCGTCGCACCCAGTAGACCCGCACCCCCTCACCCCCGCCCCCCCAATTTAGTAGTCTGATATATCTAATAATATATTGCATCTCTATTATTTTTGTTGCTGCATATTTCATTAATTTATTTACAAAAACAGATACCAACAATAGTTTTCCGAATTCTAATGTTCAATGTACTACATTGGTGCATAACTTTTGCATGAAAATATTCATTTCGGAATAGTCATCCCATAATTCAAGAGCATGAGAAAACATGAGATAAAGTAAGAATAAAGAGAAGCATGCATATATATACAGTCAACAGTTTTGTTTTGGCGGTATATGCATAATATTAGCGATTTGATCGAATGTCTCCTGCTGTGAAGAAGAAGCTGACCCTTTTTTTGGTCATAGAAATAACAAATGTAGCCAAACCACTGTAATGACATCGGAGCATAATCAAAATTGGCTGGTAAGACCAGTACTGGATGTCACGGCTACTGACCGGTCAGTTGTGCTGACAAATTAAGCAACAAAAGGACATTATGTTGTTCATGCAGCTTGTGGTATGGAGGGAGCAGTGTGCTAGGTGTTTTAGAGATGCGAAGAAAGAACCTCAAGTACTCGTGGAGGAAATGATGACCCAATTGCAAATCCTGAAGAAAAATCTTGAATAAAACACACAATGCCATCAAAATTAATTGAATACTAGCACTTGAGGAGAAGCCACAATCAGGACATGAACGACAGCATAATTTTGAGTCAGGATTGAAACTTTCAATAATTTTTAATAAAAACAGTGGAGGTACAGTGAGACAAGAACGCGTAAGGAGGCTGTGAAATCGGGGAAGGGAGGAGCTGTATTCTAGTGGTAAGGTTAAAAGCGACATTTTTTTTTTATTGATATTAATTTGTGTTTTTAGCTGATTAAAGCAAGTAATGGGGATATTTATAAATTAAGTTTAGATGGAGAAATAACTAATCTTTAAGTTTTGATGCGAAAATATATAATTAACAAAGTTATAATGGAGATATATCTAAATTTCTCTATAACATATTGATGCTATTTTAGTTTCTAGGGAGAAACTTTGTGAGAACTTTCTTTTTGTGAGAAACTTTGTGAATTTCTATCTTTATGTTTTTACGAATTTTTACTGTAAAAAAAAATTAAATAGATTATGATAATTTATTAAATTCTGTAGCTCATAACTCGTGATTTACTCACTAAAAATTCATTAGCAACTCGCTCATTATCAACTCACTCATTATAGAAAACCAGTATTTGATCTAGTGACAAATGCATATGATCTTCATATGAAAGGTCATGAGTTTGAAACACGAATGAGATAAATCATTTATTGTAATAACAATAGTATTAAATAGTTGGATGAGTTGACCTTCAACTATTTCTCACTCATTAATTTAATAAGTCGAATATAAGTATACCAACTCGCTCATGCTAACTCATTAATCTCCCTAGACCCAAATGTGAAGGGACGACGTGAATAGAGAGAGTATTCTTTCCGGAGCTTTTAATCTGGTCCGTTCATTTTGATCGGACAGACCAGATCAGAGGAGCCCAAATTATGACATCTGATCTGGTCCATCAGATCAAAACGAACGCACCAGATTAAAAAAAAGCTCCGCACAGCTATAGCGTTCCGACGTGGATATATCATCTTGCCTCTCACCCGGTTTCTCTTTCCCCCTCTCTCTCTCTCTCTCTCTCTCAATCTCTTCCCTCGTGAAACCCTAACAACACAGTAACATCAATCGGGCTCCGGCGATCGCCTGAGGAACAGGGTTTCGACGATGAACTCGCAGAGGAGGAAGATCTTTAAAATCGAGGCGTTCAAGCACAAGGTCGAGCATGATCCCAAGTACGCCGAGCGCACGTGGAAGGTTCTAGAACACGCGATCCATGAGATCTACAACAACAACGCTAGTCGTCTTAGCTTCGAGGAACTCTATAGGTTCGTTTCTCTGTTGCTAATTCTTTCGATTTAGTAGTTCTATAATTGATCAGTGAATTTTATTGCCTGATGGTGTCCATTATTGGAAGTCATTATAAGGAACAGTTAACAATTTTGTAATTGGTTCCTTTGTATGGGGAAAAAAGGGTATTATTGCAATTACTAGGCATTCCTGTACAAATTTATTAATTAAGACCCCTATTACTGGCCATTTGTTTTTTAAAACTGATCAAGCAAAGTCCTGTTGTTTGAGCTTTTAATAAAGATAAAAATCTCTTAATTTTAATGGAATTAAGCATAACTAAAGTGAACCATAATTTGTACCAATACAGGACTGCATACAACATGGTACTACACAAGTACAGTGAGAAGTTGTATTCTGGCCTGGTTGCAACATTGACGTGGCACCTAAACAAGATTGCAAAATTAATAGAATCAGCGCAGCAAGGCGATCTCTTTTTAGAAAAACTAAATGAAAAATGGGCCGACCATAACAAGGCTTTACAAATGATCCGAGATATACTCATGTACATGGACCGTAGCTATGTGCTTAGCTGTCACAAAACACCGGTACATGAACTCGGTCTTAACCTCTGGCGTGACCACATAATACACTCTAGTAAGATCCAAGCCCGTCTACTTGACACCCTTTTGGATCTAATTCAAAGGGAGAGAACCGGTGATGTCATAAATAGAGGTCTTATGAGGAGTATAACTAAAATGTTGATGGATTTGGGATCATCGGTGTACCAAGAGGATTTTGAAAAGCCATTTTTGGACGTCTCTGCTAGGTTTTACAGTGGTGAGTCACAACAGTTCATCGAGAGTTGCGACTGTGGTAGTTATTTGAAAAAGGCTGAGAGACGGTTAAATGAAGAGATGGAACGAGTTTCTCATTATTTTGATGCAAAAACTGAGGTTAAAATTACAAGTGTTGTAGAGAGAGAAATAATTGCCAACCACATGCAAAGATTGGTGCACATGGATAATTCCGGCCTGGTTAATATGCTTATAGATGATAAATACGATGATCTCAGCCGAATGTATAGTCTCTTTAAAAGGGTTCCAGATGGTCTATCTACAATTCGGGATGTGATGACATCCTATTTGAGAGAAAGGGGTCGTCTTTTGGTAACTGACCCAGAAAGGTTAAAAGATCCGGTAGAGTTTGTTCAATGTTTGCTAAATGAAAAGGATAAGCATGACAAAATAATAAACACAGCGTTTAGTAATGATAAAACCTTCCAAAATGCGCTGAATTCTTCATTTGAGTATTTTATTAATTTGAATAATCGTTCACCTGAATTTATTTCTCTTTATGTGGACGACAAGTTGCGGAAAGGTTTAAAAGGGGCCAGTGAAGAGGAGGTGGAAGTGGTATTAGACAAAGTCATGATGCTATTTAGGTATTTACAAGAGAAGGATGTGTTTGAAAAGTACTATAAACAGCACTTGGCAAAGCGGCTTCTCTCAGGAAAAACTGTTTCTGACGATGCCGAGAGGAGCATGATTGTGAAACTAAAAACTGAATGCGGGTATCAGTTCACATCTAAATTGGAAGGGATGTTTACTGACATGAAAACATCTCAGGACACAATGTTAGATTTCTATACGAAACAGTCTGCTGAGCTTGGAGATGGGCCCACACTCGCTGTTCAGATTCTAACGACTGGGTCATGGCCAACTCAGCCGAGCCCCGCTTGTAATCTCCCCCCAGAGATACTCACTGTGTGCGAAAAATTCAGGACATACTATCTAGGTACACATAATGGGAGACGGTTAACATGGCAAACCAACATGGGTACCGCCGATATAAAGGCTACTTTCAGCAAAGGTCAAAAACATGAGTTGAATGTGTCAACTTATCAGATGTGTGTACTTATGCTGTTCAATTCAGCTGATGGTTTAACCTATAGAGAAATCGAACAGGCTACAGAAATACCTGCTCTTGATTTGAAACGGTGCCTTCAATCGCTTGCATGTGTGAAGGGCAAAAATATCCTTCGGAAAGAACCAATGAGCAAGGACATATCAGAAGAGGATGTATTTCATTTTAACGAAAAATTCACGAGTAAATTTGTGAAGGTGAAGATAGGGACGGTTGTTGCTCAAAAGGAATCAGAACCAGAGAAGCAGGAGACACGTCAGAGGGTGGAGGAGGATAGAAAGCCCCAGATTGAGGCCGCAATTGTGCGCATAATGAAGTCGAGACGTGTGCTAGATCATAATAGTATAGTGGCTGAGGTGACAAAACAACTCCAATCGCGGTTCCTGCCAAACCCGGTTGTTATAAAGAAGCGAATTGAGTCGCTGATTGAGCGCGAGTTTTTGGAGAGGGATAAGGCTGACAGGAAATTGTACCGGTATCTTGCATAATTCCTCGATTTTTTTTTTTTTAGAATTGTTTGAGTTTCTGTTTTTTTTTTTCCCTTTTTTGTACCCTTTCAAACAGCTGTGGTTTTGCCTCCTATATCTTGTACAATATGTTCAACTTGTTCAGACATAATTAAATTACTGGAGCATCATGGTAGACTTGGCTTTAATTTTCATAAATTCATAGCATTACTGACTGTGCTGTACCGGTTTTTAAAATGATTTTTTTGTAAGTGCCGAAGGGGGAAATATATGGGCAAGCAAGTTTTATATTCAAATTTCAATTTTTATGCAAGGAAATGTGTAATTAATCCGTATAGGATAAGCTTATTGCGGATGTTAGATGAAATAACACTCTTAAGGCCCTTAAATTTTTTATATTTCTGTAGTATAATGTTGTTGTTTTTTCCCAACCTGATTAACATGATAAACATTTTAATAATATTTAATACTTAAAAAAAAATACATTTAATATTTCTTTTTGTTATAGGATTTCGATGTTTAAAAGTAGGGCAGTATTCGGTGTGTTTTTCCGATTGTATAAAGTGAGATGTGGTTATAAAATAACCCTTGTAATATTGAAATAAAATCATTCCCTCAGTAGGAAGATTATTATTCTATTACAATCAATTTAATTGGAAAGGATATCTGAATTAAATCAATCCAATATATAAGCAATATTCATAAATGCATCTAGAGTTCTAGACTAAAGCGCAAGTTGCTCCGAAAGAAATACAGTCAATGAATGCATTCACCTAATAAGAATATATAAATTGATCCAATCTATGCTACGACTATCATAATATTATAAATGAGATCAAGCATTCAGTGACTATGCTGAGAATACTCCGTAACATTTCCTCTCTTGGGCTAAAAGACATTTGCGACTCTTAAGCCACAAACTTCTGTGGTCTCCATTGAAAACATGATATGAGATTTTAAGTGTCAAGGATCACATGAGATTAACCTCTTGTAGTACATCGAGTGTAGTGTAGTGTAGTGTAGTGTAGTGTAGTGTTATCAAGGAGTAGCAGGGGGTGGGACCAACTCTTGGGTCCGGTGATGGAACAACTTGGCAACTGCTCTTCTTTCACAATCCTATATAAGTTGGAAGGTCATAATTAAACAAACTAATAAACCAGGTCAAACTAAACTAAATTGTTATACCAACAAATATGATCTCAATCATACCTCACATCTTTATTTTAAGTTTCAAAGTCCAAATAGTCAATCAGAACTGTTCAACATGATCTCCATATTCAAATGTGTTTGGAAACCAAATTTTATAAATTTTAGTAACTTGGTACTATTTTTTTAGATATGTGGTCCAAGATCTTCTAAAATACAGTGATTTTGGAGTAAAGCTAATATACACTTAAGTGTACCAATGAACCCATACACTTAACCTTAGAACCGTACGATTAGCTTTGAGATTCGTGTAGATTCTTTAAAAGTCGTGTAGCTTCTTTAAAAGTCGTGATACACAAATCTCAAAGCTAATCGTACGGTTCTAGGGTTAAGTGTATGGGTTCATTGGTACACTTAAGTGTATATTAGCTTTACTCGTGATTTTGTATCTATCTAAAAAATATAGTAACAAATCTTAAAAAGAAGTAATATAAAATTTGGGTCTCCAAGCACGTTTTAATATGGAGATTATGTTCAGTGGTTCGAGTTGACTGTTTGGACTTTGAACCCTACTCACAAAGGATTTGAGGCACAATTAAGGCATAAAAGACACGAGGCATGATTGCGACATAAAATACACAACACATTTGAACCCTACTCACAAATACAATATAATTCCATTTAACCAAATTCTGATCTACCAATATTTAAGAAAGAAATGGATAAAAACCAGCATATGCTCAGCTTTGCAACACGATTTGGGTAAACTGAGAATTATACAAGGTTGATCTTTGACATAATCAGATGAAAAAGAAAAACCAAACCAGAGTAAACATGATCAACACAGTGGAATTGAATATAAAATCTGTGCTTGCTAATAAAAAAGAAAAAATGCCAGAAAAAGCAGAAGAACAAATAATTCTTACCATAAACATGTTGAAGTAAAATGGTTTATCAGGATTCAGCCTCCTCAGCTTTAAATAAGTGTATGCAAAACTCAGCTGATCCCTAGATGTGAAACGGTTCACCTCATTAAACCAGAGGCATGAAAATAAGTTTGACATCGGTGTGTGAGCACGCACAATAAAAGAACCTTCTGGTACAACTGTGAAAGGAAAGTAACATTTAAGAAACTCTAATTGATCATAATTAGAAGTACGCATGCTTGGCCCTTTCTTGTAGCAATTTAAATTTAAATCCCTACAATAGGTCTTGTAAATTGAAACAACCAAAATTTCTAGAAAAACTCAAAATCAGTACCCGACTATACAGCCCATGCGAAGGAACATGCAAATAATAAACCTATAGTGTGCCTATATGTCTTAGAGGACAAGATTAACTATAATTAGCTACACAGTTTCAGGTGTAGAGTATGAATTTTATTTGTATTAAATGAGATTAAGAGCAATTTTGTCATTTCTACCTTATACAACCTTTTTTCATATTGAAGGAAGGAAAGTTTGTTGGTTGGAACTTGGAAAAATTATAAATACTGGGTGTTATTTGAAAATTGGAAAAATATATTTTTAAAGAAAAGAGAATTCGAAACTAAACAAAAACCAACAGCTGGGAAGAGGAGAATTTGAGTCTGATTGGTTGAACCGAACTAGACCATCCGATCGGTAATAATTGAATTGTTCATCTATTAAGGTATGGTTGTATTTATTCAGCCTTTTATTTTGAAACACTTCTTCCCATACACAGCTCCTGTCATAGTGCCTCGAGATGGCATATTCAGCTCCTTTTCGCCACAAGAAATATTCTATTATTAGCATCGGATCAGCATTGACCCGCATCTTGCTATCTACCCAAATTGAGTACCTGATTCAAGAAATTGTATTTCAGTTCAAAGAGGGTTCAATTCAAATGCCTAAACTTTTGGTGCCTCCATCATGTCAAAATAAAACCATTATATATGATCTATATCATTTTCTCTATGCACATGCAAAAGATTATGATGTCTCAACTTTGTTTTGTTTGTTGTCAAGAATTTTGAAAAATACACTTCTGTGGATAACTTCTGAAAGCTGATTTTTCAACGTATTGTATCACATAAAAACAAAATTTTTAAAAAGTGATAATTATGTGCATATAGAGAACAACTTTTTGATTAGAAAAGTACCTAGCTGAAGGGAAAAGGCGGTGAGATAGAAACTTTGGTACTTTGCCCGTCTTGCGCATGTCAATGTAAGGCAAATTCTTGACCAAAATAACCCTCCATAGACTGATTTTACCGTTTGCATCGGGAACATTACCTTCTGTGGATAACTTGGCCAATGTTAATGCATCCATGAATATCATAAAGCATACGTTGGTCTTAGTGTATGTTCCCATCTGTCACATTTGCATTGTTATATAAGTCATAACAACACACTGCAATGGCATCTGTGTAAGTTCAACAAAAGTTTTGCAATCAGAACTATTTTTTAAAAATAGCATTTCTCAACATAACCTTGATTGCAACTTTTCGAAGATGAATATTAGCCCAAAAATAAGTAGCTAAATTAATGTCCGCCTGGATCAATCCTTATGAAAAAAAATTTTGTATGACTGGTATGTAATGTACCAGACCTGACTAAGTTGGTACAGCTTTAGCCCTTCTTAGGAGAAACAAATCTCATGAAGGCAGCCCAAATTTTATAGGTAAGGTCACCAGGTATAAACCAGCACAGCATAATTATGTGATTCTGCTATGCTACAAGAAAGCAATACAAGCAGTTAGAATGAAAATGTACCTTATGTTTAGTCGGTCTTCTTAGAAAATCTGAGTTACCGAAAATACAAGATGATACCACCACAGTGCAATTATTCATTATTTCCTTATCTTTTTCATCAATGTCAAAACCACTATTATAGTTGCTTGTGTTTCCTCTCACAAACCCACAGTGTAGCATTTGATTTTTGGCATGGTATGAGTTTTCTCTGTCTTCTAGAGTTTGCCATCCCCCAAATCGAGGTACATTGCTATTATTATAATTGTATGAATATCGATCTTGTGTTATGTAATTCAGAGAAAGTCGAGTGAAATTGATGTAGTTCTCAGGTTCTATCAGATTGTCAACTGAGGTTAAAAGATTTATCTTGCATGGTACATCTGAAAAGTACAACAATTGAGCAAAAATATCTCAACCAAGTTTCAAAACAACAGTTATTTTTTTTATACAATGGTAAAAAACTTACGGTGCTTGCGAATACTGTGCCTCGGAGATCTAGAGAATCGTATTCGTCCCCTATTCATCCGTTAATGGTATCAATCGACATATGATCTAATAAAAAAAAAAAGCTTCTTTTTCATTAGTACTTCAATTTGAACTTACAAGAAATTATTAGTCCTCCAAAAATTCGCTGATTCGTTGATCGAAGCTCCTTTGTCAACCCAAGCATAGTGCAGAGCTGTAAAATCAATAAATTGTTATCATGAAAACAAACAAAATGAGAACAAAAATTGGAACGAAAAAAACAGTAAAAGAAAATAGTACGAACCAAGAAAAGAGAAATGAGGTTGAAATAGGGAGATGTAACCGAGAGAGAGGAGCGAGAAGAGGAAGAACCAGAGAGTGCACCTGCGCCTCTGTACCGGTACCGCGCGCCGTACCGACCGGCGCGGTCGCAGAGGCAACAGTTCGCTTCGTAGCCCTTTTTGCAGCATTTCGCAAAATCGCTTCAGATTTGATCGAATCCGATCATTGATTTGAAATTTTGAGTATGAACTATGAAGCGACCATTTTTATTAATACCCAAAAAAAAAGGAAATTTTAAAACTGCATTTGGTTTTTTTTCAAAACTGCCCCGATTACTGGGCTCATGGGCGGCCCAAAACACCAAGCTAAACATCTCCTATAAGGACGGGACACACCCCTACCAGACCACCCCTGCAAGGGCAGGCCACATCTCTAGCAGACTGCTCGGGTCAGGGGCGATCCACTAGGGACTAGACTTCCTGTGGTCTGGGCGTTCTTTTTTTGTAAAAATAAAATTTCCTTGTTTAGAGTGTATGCCAAAAAAATAAGACATTTGATATATTTATGCAGTGATGTCGTAACTTTTTATAACTTTGATTTAGTTTGTCAGTTGGCTATCACAAGTTTAAATATGACACTAATTAAGAATTTGACATTGATTCAAAAATTTTCAAGCTCTGACAGCTTGTTGATATTTTTCTTTTTATTTCTGATACTAAAATAGTAGTTTAGAGCCACTAAAATATGAACAAACCTCAAATTATATCTTTGTCCATGCACAATGCATCATAGACTAACATTTGGTATGGTACCAAGTCCAAACTCAGCAACTAAATACTAAGCAAAGACCACTGGTATAGTACAATACACTAAAAACATTAAATTTGACATCTTCTGGTAAATCAGCAAGTTTGGACTAATACAAGAACCAAACTGCAAAAGTGATTATACCAGCATCTAGAGCATTCAAAAATACATAGAATTGACACAAATTTCAATTTATTTGGATTTTTCTACAATTACTTATGAATTTCCAAAGTTCAGCTTTTGAAAAAACTTTAAACAGTCATAACTTTGGCTAGAAAAGTCGGATTTGCGCGTATGACTATTTTTCGAAAAGGGAGAGACGAGATGGATCCGAATATCGCCTCTAGGGGAACCCCCATGCATCTAAAGCATCGAAATTTAAAAAAAAACATCGTTTAGTGCCTCAAAAATCCAATTTAAATTTTCGTTCAATAGTAGGTGTACAACGATTGGTATTTTGTTTAGTCAAAAGCCTAAGATTATTCAAGAATTATTCATATAATTATTTTAAAATATATTTACTATTTATTGTGTTTATTTGCCTATCTCCGAGCAAATGATATATGTTAACAATAATCAAATAATCTAATTATTATCTAAAAAAAAAAAGTTGACATCATTGAGGCAATCTAACTATATTTCCTTGTGTATATTTGCATAAAATAAATTATTAAGAATCAATATCAAGTCCTTAATTAATGTTATTCTTAAACTTGTGATAGCCAACTAACAAACAAAATCAAAGTAATAAAGAGTTACGACATCACTACATAAATATAGCAAATGTCTTATTTTTTTGGCATACACTCTAAACAAGGAAATTTTTTCTTCATAAAATTATTTAAATCAAAATATTAAGATCTCTCTTAAAAAAAAAAGGACCACAGGCAGTCTGAACCCTAGTGGGCCGCCCCTGACCGGGGCGGTCTGCTAGAGGTGTGGCCCATCCCCTGTAGGAGAAATAAGCAAATAATACACATAATTGCATTAAGAAAATCAGGAAAAAAATCAAATATGAATAAATCATAAAAGAGTATCTAGTAATTATGGAAATAAAATCATTAATAAATTATCACAATATTCATTAAATAATCATTGAAAAAAATAAAAAAGAAGGTTAATGTTGTTCATACATTTAATTTATATAAGATGTTGGGTTAATATAAAAATTTCTTGTGTCAGTATGACTATCCATACAAGAGAGGCGCCCAAGCAACTTATTTACCTTCCAAAATATTTTTCAATCTGAAGATCCAAAATATTTTTCTAGTGCCATTATTTTTTTATTAACACAACATTTTTTTTAGTACCATTCTATTTTGGAAATCTAATTTATAATTTTCAGTGTTGAGAGAAATGTTTCTTGCTATACCTGTTTAGTCCATATTTTAGAACTCTCTTTATTAAACGAAATAAGTTAAAATTACACTTAACGAAATAATTTATTGTATTTTCAATGAAATTGCTAATATTATTTGCTTAAATGGACATCATAGCTTAGGAATGATATTTTGTTATTTTCATTCATGGGATCAAATAAATTATACAATTGTTTACCAGTTAGTAAATAATTTAAGAGTCTGGCTACTACATTCTTATTTGTGCATATTTAGTTCATGGTCTTTGGTTCTAAATCCAACTTGTAAAATATTTATTGCTTTAACAATTAAAATGAAATTAAATGTAATATCTTGGTAATGACCCTAACAATTTCTTGACTTTATCTCTAAGAGTGAAATGAAATAAAACAAGCCTAATGTAATAAGCTGTTGCGCCATTAATTTTAATGGTGGCACAACATTCAAGGAAGGTTTGAACATGGGCGTGCGGATCCTCATAATCCATGCCATGGAATGTGTTTTGCTGGACGATGTTGACAACTCCTGGATTGAAGTTGGGTTGGTTGCTGGCAACCCTTGGCAATCGGATTGCTCCTCTAACATCTCCTGCTCTCGGGACATTGAACTCTCGCAACGTCCTTGGCGCATAATTTGCCCCTTCATCATCAGAGAATTGATCCTCTATTGGTGGATCAATGATGGGTGGATCATTGATGGGTGGATTGACTCCTCCGTTATTCATTTCGCCTTGTTCTAGGTCTGTTTGGCCTCTGCTGTCGGCTTGTACGGGCCGTATGGATTTCGTACAGGCTGTACGGAGAGGTGACAGATGTGTTGGTGCTGGAACGAATGTGCTAGAAGTTTGCCCCTTGCTTCTGAGCTGGTAGTGGTTCTTGGGCTGTCACTTTTCCAGTATGTTCCTGCGAAGATGGAAAAATTAAAATTAAAATCTAGAATTAAGCAAAAATAAGAAAAAGTTCATAATTTTCGATACCGTTCCCCTGCAACGGCGCCAAAAACTTGTTCGCAAAAAATATATGCTACAAAGTTTCAGTATAGCAAACTATACTTTTTAAACCGTTGTTATACCCTGTCAAATCAAATGACAAGTGTACTATCTTATCGATGAGTATGCTCAGGTATCGATCCACATGGACGGAAGAAAATAACCGGACTTATCCTAAAATTACTTAGGATTCTAGAAGTGAGAGAAATTGGTTTGATTTAGTTCTAACAATTATAATGATTTATGACAAGTTTAAAAAGCAATAAAGAGAATTTAAGTTGTTTTCAATTAATAAAAAAGCGTTTCCAGGGTTTAGATTTCATTTCTGTTCAGTTCCAAGGCATATGGCCCGTACGGATTCCCGTACGGCCCGTAGGGGACCCCGAGTTAATGTTGCAACTACTGTTTTCTATGCTGATACTGATGTTTAGAGTTTCTATCGACCAGATATACATACCTAACCTCAACTTTTGCATTTTGGCCTAGTACCCAATTACCGGACTCAAATACTTCCCTCTTAGATGCGTTAAACCTCAACTTTCGCATTTTGGCCTAATTTATCTAAGTTGTTGGTTTACTAAAAGTATTCAAGGACTTGCACCTCAAGGAAAGTTTCACCTTTCGGGTACTCCTTGGTTTCACCCTACTTCATATACTTTATTGGATTGGATTAAATGTCATAGACTTGGCTCCTAACACTTAGATGTGCGCATTCATCTAACGGGATGACTAATCAATTCAAGCAACAACAAATAAAGCAATCAAAATACTACTCAACAAAGTAAAAACAAAGCATTTAATACAAGATCCAAGTAGCATGCAAACAAAACCAAACTAGAAACTACATCTTAACCCTAGAAACAAAGTAAATTAGCTACTCATGTTCATAAGATAACACAAATAACAAGAAATAAAAGAGTTCATGACAAAACAGTGAAAAATCCAAAGATCCGTTGCAAACTCGCGTTTTTCACCTCTCTTCCTCTTTTCCTCCTCTTGTCTTTTGCTCCAAGAAAGCTTGTTCAATTCTAGTGGTGAATCCCCTTTTTTTGGTGAGGAATCTCATTTAATGCCCTAGATCGCGCCTCCAGAGGTTTCCTTTTCGGCCTCCTTAAATTATGCTCATTTCATATTCTAACTGGATTTTTCGGATTAGCGTTGTACGGCCCGTAGGGGACCCTATATGGGCTGTATGCCTGTGCTTCGTCTTGGAGACTTTGTGCCTCTGTCGTGGAACTTTCTGTGTGGTTGGGCAGATCCTGTACGGCCCGCAGGGGATGTCATACGGGCCGTATGAAAAGTTGTCAGATCTAGTTTTTCGCCCTTTTTCCTGCAAAATACCAAACAAAGCATAGCAGTACCACATTTGATAGTAAAAGTCCATATTTATAGGCTTTAAAGCATAGGTTTCAATGTAAATTAGGGCCGTAAATTAGATATAATATGGAGATATCACCTAACCTTTGGACGATAGAGGGTTCCATTTTTTTTTTTTTGTTTAACTATGATCCATCACAAAGATATTCCAATGGGTAATAGGTAATGGGCTATCTATTTCATAATGGTTTGACAAATGGGGATATAAAGAAATAATTCAATTGCAATAATTAAAGATAGTTGTAAAGAAAAATAAGGAAACAAATCGCTTAAAAAAATAAGGAAATAATTTAATTGCAAGAATTGAAGATATATAGTTGTAAAGAGAAATAAGGAAACATATGACTAGGAATTTATTCAAATTTAATGTGATAAACCATGTAATAATCTATGTGGCAAGTATATTTTTAACTAAATTTAGACTTCTACACATAAAATAGATGTATTTAATAAAAAAAAAGACAAATTATGTAAATAGAGAGTTGATATTCAATTCGAAAACTTATCTTTCAATCTCAGCCGTTGGCAAATCAGGACAACTACATACATAATATAAGAATGGATATATATATATATATATATAGGATTTGGCTAATATGCTATGGGTTGCATAGAGGCCTCCTGTGCTACGGCTCAATATTCGACTTTTTAAAATCTAAACGGTCGATTCAAACCATTCATCTTGTTCTCCATATTAATATGTGTTTGGAGATCAAATTTTACATTTTTTGGAAACTTTGTACTATTTTTTTAGATTTATTGAAAATCGCTGTTTTTCAGACAAATCTGGACCATAAAAAACAGCGATATTCAATAAATTTTAAAAAATAGTAAAAAATTTCTAAAAAATGTAAATTTGGTCTCCAAACACATATTAATATGGAGAACAAGATAAATGGTTTGGATTGACCGTTTGGATTTTGAAAAGTCGAATATTGAGCCGTAGCACGAGAGGCCTCTATGCAACCCATAGCACCGTAGCCAAGTCATATATATATATATATATATATATATATATATGAGATGAGCTATGGTGAGCTATAGAGTAAAAGGGGTTTCTTACTCCATGGCAAAAAAATTTTATTTTGAAAATCCAAACAACCGATCTGAACCGCTCAACATGATCTACATATTGAAATGTGCTTGGAGACCAAATTTTACATTTTTTTAATTTTTTTTACTATTTATTAAGCAATTTTGAAAATCGCTGATCCGATGGTCCAGAAATTTTTACTGTTCACTCGGATTTTCAGATTTTTCAAAGTGGCTTAATAAATAGTAAAAAAATTCCAAAAAATATAAAATTTAGTTTCCAAGCATATTTTATTATAGATTAAATAACTAACGGTTTGGATCGGCTATTTGAACATTGAAAATAAAGATATTGAGTGGAATATAAACCCCTTTTACTCTATAGCTCACCATATCTCATCTCTCTCTCTCTCTCTCTCTATATATATATATATAGAGATAGGCTAATATACAATCGATTGTTCCTGAGGTCTCGTACAACCAAGTCATTTTTCAATTTTTAAAGTCCAAATGATCGATCCAAACCGTTCATATTGTTCTCCATATTAATATGTGCTTGGAGACCAAATTTTATATTTTTCTGAATTTTTTTACTATTTATTAAGCCACTTTGAAAATCGCTGATCCAACGGTAGCTTAACAAAACAGTAAAACCAGAAGCTACCGTTGGATCAGCGATTTTCAAAGTGGCTTAATAAATAGTAAAAAAATTCAGAAAAATATAAAATTTGGTCTCCAAGCACATATTAATACGGAGAACAAGATGAACGGTTTGGATCGATCATTTGGACTTTAAAAATCGGAAAATGACTTGGTTGTACGGGACCTCAGGAACAATCGATTGTATATTAGCCTACCTCTCTCTCTCTATATATATATATATATATATATATATATATATATATATTAATAGAAGAATTTTAGTAAAACTAATTCCAAACACATCATAATTAAAAAAATGTAAACAAATTCTAGTAAAATTATCTCTAGAAAATATATGCAAAGTTATTTTTTTTTTAAGAAAAGAATAGTGGTCAATGACCACCTGTTTACATTAACAAACAAATTAAAATTAAAACTACTACCACCATAGCCAAGACGATAATCTGCCTTGGTGATATAATTAGACCACCAAACTAAACTAAACTGGCACCTGTCTGGCACTTAGCAGATACCAAACAGTACCATTAGCAGATAGCAGTGAAGTCATCAATTTCGTCATCCTCGGCATTGTATCCCTCATCAAACTCGTCGTCGACCACTTCATGCTCTACATGGTACTCCACAACGTCGACCTTATTATCAGCCGCACCAGAGTCCTTGTCATTCACCACATGGCGATCCTCAGATTCCTCTTCCTCAGTCTCATTGGCTTCGTTGCCGCCTCCAGTCACCTTCAAACAACACGAACAAGATGTATTTAATTAAGTAGTATCATAATTCAAGTCATGAATACATTGGGTTTCCATGAAATCCTATGATAATCAGCAATTATTTGAGAAGGAAAATCTTGTATTATTTGCCAGCAAATCAAGAGGTTAACATTTATAAATAGATTGATTTCTTCCTCGATTTGACATTTGAGCTCAATATTTTGGCTTGGCATTTATCCCGATTTCATTAGGAGATATTTTCTTGATGACTATTGATAGCTCATTTGTCTAGATCTTCTGTAAAGATACAATAAAAGTTGAAACATTTATTTAAAGGCAGCTTTATACCTCTTCAGTTTCACTGTCCTCTTCACTTTCCTGTTGCATGTGCAATTCTACAGTAGTTTCAACGTTCTACACCAATGAAATGAAAGAAACATAAATGGGCATCTGGCTCGGAAAAAAAAAAAAAAAACTTTTTATCAAAACAAATCTAATGACAGCGTCCATGAGATGTATAAAACTAACTGTTGGGAAGTACTGGAGAGGGTTTGGCCAGATATCACCCCTTAAAATATTCGCAATCTACATACACAAGTTACAAATCAAACGTAAAAAGTTTTATCTCATGATATAACTATTACTGCCACCTTAATTTTACATGATATTAAGGAATTTACCTCGTCGACCTCTCCGTCAAATCGCACAGCTTCACTGAACCAACTGAAGAAGCTGCATCTATAGAAATAAATGCAGTATGCCAATAAAATCACAAAATAGTGCTTTTAATTGTATCAAAATTTTCCTATATACTACATACTAAGGTTCATAATAAAAAATTTTCCTTTTTTTTTTTCCTTTTATAAAAAGAGTATTAAAATGAATTACAAACCTTTTAATTGTATGAGATTGCTTCCCCCCCTTATCTGGACTGAAGCAACCATCAAAGGTTCCCTGGAACCAAAAAAATCAGATAGAAATATCATATCAAGCTGTAAGCCCAAAACATATAAAAATTTAAAAACAATAAACATATTTGGATTTTTACTATAATACTAACTTTTCCCTGTTGGATTAATTTCAATTAATTACAACATATGTGGGCTTATATGTAATATAAGTATATATTGAATAATAGACTGTCAAAATTAGACCCGTTATGAAGTGATCAAATTAAGTATTATTTATCGGGTTCAATATGTGTTATGAGAAGTGGGGCCTTTAATGTGTAGAATGCGTATTAATAACTTTATGATTTAGTGATGGTCTAAATTATATAAAGTTTGGTAATAATACAATTATGCTATTGGTCTCTGGGGAACACAATCAAATATGGTAATGTTCCATAAATAAGGAAATACCCAATAAGGCAAGTTCTGAATTCATACCCACTAAGGATCCAATAAGAAAATAGGCTACAGATCCAATAAGAAAAAGAAGATTGATTGATTAATTAATTAATTAATTAAACTAAAGAGGCGCCTATTGAATAATTAAACTAAAGAGGCGCTAAGGATTTGTATCATGTTTATTTAATGATATTTGGGTCTGTAAGCATAGAGATATATTATTCATTCAGAATACATACGGCTCTATCTCTCTTTCTCTCTAGTTTCTCTCTCTACAGAAAACAAAATTAGAGATTGATATCTTGTGATTGAGAAGGGGATTTTCGGTAAAGAACTTGTGATTCGGGCATCTCTCCTTGTGAAGAACGGAGTGTTGTTGTTGCCGCCTCTCTTGCTCTCTCCATCGGACTTGAGAGGAATTGCTAGGAAATCTAAAGGCTTCCGGTGATTAACGGTGATTGTGCATCCCTGGAAGACCATGGCTACCGATCAAGGTAACTTTAAATTTCAGATTATGGTTCACTAGATGATCGTGACATATCTAGAGTTTATATATACAATATGGTTATGCATAAAAATAAATTCAACAAGTGGTATCAGAGCCTACTCTAGTTGAACCGATTAATTTCTGCACAAAGATTTCAGAAATTAATTATTTGAAATTTTTGGTTTTTAGTCAGAGGCGTAACCCTGTTTTGTACGTTACTCTGATTTAATTGGCTATGGCGTTAACCTACTCTGTTTTGGCTTTATATGGAAATTTTTTGGTTTTTCGTACAAATAATTTTTTTGATTTGTATAAACAGATCAAATAATTTCCGATCTATGTTTCCAGATATCTATTACTTTAGTAGTATTCCGCTGCAAAAATTATATTTGGTCAACCCAATTATAGTTACAATTGATTATGGTTATTTACAATCAATTTGTCGGCCAATACAATTAGTTTTGACCAATATGAGGACAATTAAATTTTTTGGCCAGAACATAGGTGTAATCATTGGCCGGACAAAAGGTTTAAATTTGGTATTTCGGTATACAGTATACTGTCCGAACTAAACCAGAACAGAGTAATAATTCGGTTAAGCCTAATTTTGATAAATTTGTTATTCGGATAATATTAAATCATTAAGAAGGCTTAAGAATTAAGATATATTTTGAAAAATGATTGATAAAGGTATCATCTTGTCAAAGTAAGCTCTCATACCGGCGTTAATCATTTGTCAATTTATACACAGTAAATATACGTATGATGCTTGGTTATTGGACTGGCCCAAAGGAAAGACAATAATTAAGTGTTATATGTGTATTCTTGTGGTAATGAATAGGTAATAGTCATTAAGTTTTAGATGTAATTAGTTCATCAGCCCAAAGGAAGGTTGACTAATTGACATCAAATAGACTGTTATATTCGATTACTGCACCTATTTATCTTAGAATAATAACTAACTCCAAAGAGCACTTATTGTTCGAGGATACTTAGTTGATGGAATATGCCTTATTTTGATTTTTTATTACTATTCGGTTATTTGATTCGTTCTTTGTGAATATTTTCAGCAAAAATTACTGATCTTACAGCCGGCATCAATAGCATTCCGATGCTGACGGGTTCTAATTACAAGGATTGGAAAGATAATCTTGAGATTATCCTTGGGTGCCTTGACCTGGACATAGCGTTGCAGGAGGCCAAACCTACCGTGCCTGTTGCAACTAGTTCTGAAAAGGAACAAACTGCACATGCACGGTGGATGAGGTCAAATCGCTTGTGTCTCCGGGTCATGCAAAAGACCATTCCTGAAAGTTTTAGGGGACCAGTTTCTGATACCACTCTTGCTAAAGACTATCTTAAGGAAATTGAGCAGAGGTTTGTTCGGAATGAGAAGGCTGAAATAGGCATTCTTTTAAACAAACTCTGCACAATGAAATACAATGGTAAAAGTAATGTCAGGGAGCACATTCTTGAAATGATGCATACCGCTTCAAAACTGAAGGGACATAAGCTAGATATATCGGATGATATGCTAGTTTATTTGGCCCTTAACTCTCTTCCTGTCTCATTTGGACAGTTCAAGGTGAGTTATAACTGTCAGAAGGACTCATGGACAGTTAATGAACTCATCTCGCACTGTGTTCAGGAGGAAGAGAGGTTGAAGTCGGACAGGAGCGAAAGCGCAAACATTGCTTCTACCTCTAAGGAAAAAGGGAAAAAGAAACGTAAGGCAAATTCAGATGCTGCAACTACAAGTTCGCAGAAGAAGCCCAATAAGGATAAGAAGCCGGTTATCGGATTGGAGCCGAATAAGGAAAAGAAAAAGGGTTGTTTCTTCTGTGGATCTGAAGGGCATGTAAAGAAAGATTGTTCCAATTATCACGCATGGCGTGTTAAGAAGGGTACTAATTTTTCTTTTATTTGTACAGAAGTTAATGCAGTTTCAGTTTCCATAGACACATGGTGGATAGATTCAGGTGCAACTACTCACATTTCTGTGTCTATGCAGGGTTGCCGAAGTTACCAGAAGCCAAATGATGGTGAAAGATACATCTATGTGGGCGATGGAAACAAGGCAGAAGTTGAAGCTATAGGGCATTTTAGATTACTTCTGAAAACTGGATTTTATTTGGATTTGTTTGATACCTTTGTTGTACCGTCTTTTAGGCGGAACTTAATTTCTATTTCTGCATTGGACAAATTAGGTTTTACTTGTTCATTTGGAGATAGAAAGTTTGGTTTGTATCAAAACTCCAATTTGGTTGCTTCTGGTTTTCTATCTATTTTGGATAATCTTTATGCTTTAGATACTGTTGCTTCATATAATGAAACCCTGAACAATGAAACTCGAAACGTTAGACAGAAATTAACACATCAGGATTGAGCTGCACTTTGGCATAAGCGTTTAGGTCATATTTCTCAACAGAGAATTACACGTCTTATTCAAAGTGATATTCTGAGACCCTTAGACATGTCGGATCTCGGTCCGTGCATTGAGTGTGCAAAGGGCAAACAAACAAGCATGCGCAAATATACAGCCAATCGTGTGAATGACATCCTTGAACTGATACATATGGACATATGTGGGCCATTCCCTACAGCTACTAGGAATGGGCATGTATATTTTATTAGTTTCATTGATGATTATTCTAGATATGGTTATATATTTTTAATTAAAGAAAAGGCTCAAGCTTTGGACACGTTTAAATCCTTCAAGGCTGAAGTTGAGTTACAGCTCAACAAAAGGATTAAAAGCGTCAGATCGGATCGTGGTGGTGAATACTATGGTCGGTATGACGGTTCAGGAGAACAACGTCCAGGGCCTTTTGCTAAATTTCTAGAGGAAAATGGGATTGTGCCACAGTATACAATGCCAGGTTCGCCCGCAATGAATGGAGTGGCTGAAAGGCGCAATCGAACATTAATGGAGATGGTGAGAAGTATGATTTCTCATACTTCACTTCCATTGAACCTCTAGGGAGAAGCACTTAAGGCAGCAGCATATATTCTGAATCGGGTACCGACTAAGGCAGCGAACAAAACTCCATATGAAATGTGGACCGGGCGAAAGCCTAGTCTCCAACACTTAAGAATTTGGGGTTGTCCTGCTGAAGCTCGGCCTTATAGGCCACAAGAGAAAAAGCTGGACGAAAGGACAGTTAGTTGTTATTTTGTCGGATATGCGGAAAGGTCCCGGGGGTATAAGTTTTATGATCCCACTAACAGAACAATTTTCGAGACAAATACAGTTAAGTTCTTTGAGGATGTTATGGTTCAAGGGAGAAATACAAATCAAATTGTCTTTGAAGAGAAAAAGGATTCTCCTATACAAGAGGCGCCATCAACGGTACCGATTGTAATAAGAATATATGGAGACTCATTGGTTCAGGATCGTACCGTGAATGAACCTGCAATGTATGAACCTCCAGAAATGGAAGAGAATCCGGTTCAAGACAATGTTGATGTTGAAGAGGAACCTATACCACCTCAAGAACTTCAAGAAATAGTGCCTTTAAGGCGGTCCACCAGAGAGAGAAGAAGTGCAATATCTAAGGATTATGTTGTATTTCTTCCAGAACATGAATTTGACATTGGCATGATGGAGGATGACCCTCTCAATCTCCGTCAGGCTTTGGAAAGTGTCAATTCTCATAAATGGATCGAGGCCATGAATGAGGAAATGAAGTCAATGTATGACAACAAAGTCTGGGATATCGTCCCATTACCTGAAGGTGTGAAGCCTATTGGTTGCAAATGGATATTTAAGACCAAGAGGGATTCAGAAGGTAATGTGGAAAGATATAAAGCACGGCTTGTTGCTAAGGGATTTACACAGAAAGAAGGCATTGACTTTACGGAAACTTTATCACCTGTGTCTATGAAAGATTCCTTCAGAATTATCATGGCATTAGTGGCACATTTTGATCTTGAGTTACACCAGATGGATGTTAAGACTGCGTTTCTCAATGGCGACATTGATGAAAACATTTATATGGTGCAACCACCTAACTTTGAGTCAGATGACCCAAAGAAAATGGTTTGCAAATTAAAGAAATCCATCTATGGACTTAAGCAAGCGTCTCGACAGTGGTATTTCAAATTTCATCAAGTCATTGTCTCATTTGGATTTGAGCCTAATTTGGTGGATGAATGCATATATCACAAGTTCAGTGGGAGTAAGTTTATGTTTTTGGTTTTATATGTTGATGACATATTGCTTGCCAGTAACGATATAAACATGATGCGTGAAACTAAGAGATTTCTTTTCAAGCATTTTGATATGAAAGATCTTGGTGAAGCATCATATGTGTTAGGCCTTAAAATATAAAGAGATCGAAATAAGGGTATTTTGGGGCTTTCACAAAAGGCATATATCGAAAGAATTCTCAAGCGATATAGCATGGAACACTGTAAACCAGGAAATACCCCTGTTGCAAAAGGAGACGAATTAAGTCTCAATCAGTGTCCAAAGACAGAACTCGAAAAATCAGAAATGCATCAGATTCCATATGCTTCGATAGTAGGAAGTCTGATGTATGCTCAGGTGTGTACGCGTCCGGATATTGCGTACATCACAGGGATGCTAGGCCGGTATCTCAGTAATCCTGGTATGGATCACTGGAGAGCAGCCAAAAAGGTACTTAGGTACTTGCAAAGAACAAAGGATCATATGCTGACATATCGGAGATCAGACAAGCTTGAGGTCATTGGATATACTGATTCCGATTTTGCGGGCTGTGTGGATAGCATGAAGTCAACATCTGGTTATATTTTTATGTTGGCTGGAGGAGCTATTTCTTGGAGGAGTGCAAAGCAGACTATGATTGCTTCTTCCACCATGGTAGCCGAATTCATTGCGTGTTTCGAGGCATCGAACCATGGAATATGGCTAAGGAATTTTGTCACTGGGCTGCGTATTGTGGATACTATTAAGTTACCACTCAAGATATATTGTGACAATAATTCAGCAGTACTGTATTCCAACAACAACAGAAGCTCGTCGAAATCCAAACATATCGACATTAAGTTTCTTGTTGTAAAGGAAAGAGTTCAGAGTGGACTTATTAGTATTGAGCATATTGGTACAGCTTCTATGCTGGCAGATCCACTGACTAAGGGATTAGTACCCAAACAGTTTCACGAGCATGTCGCTCACATGGGTATCTATGTTAAAGAGGATTGTCAGATTTAGTGGGAGTTTGTATTTTATGTATCATGTTTTATGTTTTATATGATATACTTTTACAGATATCATGCAGTTAACTTTTATATGATATTATGTTATTTGTATGTATCATGCAGTTATTCAGACTTCAGTTATTCAGTTTTCAGTAATTCAGTTTATTATGCACTCTGAATTTATGATTGACCTCAAAATTAGATTAAGATAAAGTGACCAAATTGGAGATAGACATGTGGATCACATTGCATGCAATTTCCAAACTACACATTCCCTTCATGATTCATGTCATTCGGTTATATTTACACTGTGATTTATGTTGGTTTAGTTTCGATTCATGAGATGAATACTACTTAAGTCCTTGTGAATATGATTGATGGACGGAATTGGTTGATGACACAAAAGGCTATGACAGCACAGTTTGAGTACTCAATTCAGTTTTATCAATATATATTATTCGGATATACATATAGCCCAAGTGGGAGATTGTTGGATTAATTTCAATTAATTACAACATATGTGGGCTTATATGTAATATAAGTATATATTGAATAATAGACTGTCAAAATTAGACCCGTTATGAAGTGATCAAATTAAGTATTATTTATCGGGTTCAATATGTGTTATGAGAAGTGGGGCCTTTAATGTGTAGAATGCGTATTAATAACTTTATGATTTAGTGATGGTCTAAATTATATAAAGTTTGGTAATAATTAAACTAAAGAGGCGCTAAGGATTTGTATCATGTTTATTTAATGATATATGGGTCTGTAAGCATAGAGATATATTATTCATTCAGAATACATACGGCTCTATCTCTCTCTCTCTCTAGTTTCTCTCTCTACAGAAAACAAAATTAGAGATTGATATCTTGTGATTGAGAAGGGGATTTTCGGTAAAGAACTTGTGATTCGGGTATCTCTCCTTGTGAAGAACGGAGTGTTGTTGTTGCCGCCTCTCTTGCTCTCTCCATCGGACTTGAGAGGGATTGCTAGGAAATCTAAAGGCTTCCGGTGATCAACGGTGATTGTGCATCCCTGGAAGACCATGGCTACCGATCAAGGTAACTTTAAATTTCAGATTATGGTTCACTAGATGATCGTGGCATATCTAGGGTTTATATATGCAATATGGTTATGCATAAAAATAAATTCAACATTCCCTCCTTCCAATTGATAGGCTTGCACACTACACTCAGATAACCGTCATCATCAAACCAGTATCTCTTTGTCAATTTCTCATCCTCAAAGTACAGGTTAGGCAAGAAACTCTATAAGCCAAGGAAGAAAATGATATTAAAGCAAGAAAATGCAGCATATTTTTATTGTTACAAAAAAGAAAATTAAAAAGGCAAAATAGAGGAGAAAAACAACTTACAAAACTGATGGAGAAGCCGTACTTAACATTATTGGCCTCTTCGACATCCAGCAAGACCATATTCTTCAAAATCTATTAGTAGAGTAATTTGAATGAATAAAAAAAATGGGGACTAAGTATTGCAGTTTTAGGTGAGACCATACTCTTCATACTAGGTCTTATGATTACCTTCTGATCCACTTCCGTTAAAAGAGTGCCAAGAATCGGATGGTTGCAAAACTGCACAGCAGAGAACACAATGTAAGAACTAAAAGAATAAATAATGGCTCTCAGAGAGAACAATTACGGTGTAAATACTGAAATTCTCAATTCCTGTACTTGACCAACTAAATTTTCAACTTTTGCAATTAGACACTTCACTTATAAGACCACTATCGAATAGTTCATAGAATTTTGAGGTTAGTCCCGTAGTTTATTTTATGATAAAAGTGCACAATTAAACTCACAGTGAGATATGGAAGAGACAAATTAATTTATAGTAATTTTCTCAACTTCACAGATAGAAAACCAAATAGTGGATAACCCCTCTACTATAACTCTATAACATTTAATAAAAAAAACAAGTATACACATTTTAATAGATAAGAAATAAAAAATATTTACCGTGGCAAGCCAGAATTCTTGGATTGACGTTATGACGTTGTTTCTCCTCACATAGACAGGTTTGCGCCTTACATTATACTTGTGCTCCAATTTCAAAGCTTCCTCCTCTTCTCGTGCATTTATCTATTGAAATCAAGCATGAACATGACGATGTTGCATAGTTAGTAACTGTTTCCACATAAATATCTTAATAAAACAAAGCTATAGAAAAAATCCCACTCAAGGAAGCATATTTAAGAGCATTTCAGCATGGTAACACTAAAATTTCTTTCTAAAAATGAGTAATACAACTGGATGTACTTATTGAGACTTCATAACTTATCAACAATCAAAGTTGGTATTTATTTTCCTCAAATAAATTAATATAGAAATAATAATCAGGAACAGCATAACAGTGTTCACTTCCATCTGTTCTATTAATTCACCATTTTCCCCAACTACTTAAAAAGAACATTTAAGTTTGTTGTTGTCTCGCAAATAATTTTTTCGTGAATACTAAGATTCGAAAATATTGTAATTTTTTTGTTTCTCCCATTGTATTGCAAAAAATGTCTTCAAAACAACTAAGGTATAAATATCAATGTTCACTTCTGTATTATAAACAATTCAGTTGACATCCACAAAAAGATTTGTTGGTTCGCCATTTTTCCAAACTACTTCAAAGGAAAATTTAAGTTTTTATTTGTCTCTCAAAGAATTTTTATGCGAATACTTAGAAGCAAAAATGCTGTAATGTTTCTCCCATTGTATTGCAAAACTGTTTTATCAACACTTCAGTTGACATCTATAAAAAGGTCTGTTGGTTCACCATTTTCTCCAAGTACTTAAAAGAAAATTTAAGTTTTTTGTTTTCTTGCAAAGAATTTTTCCGAGAATACTAAGAAGCAAAAAAGTTGTAATTTTTCTCCCATTTTGTTGCAAAAGGTGTCTTCGAGACAACTGAAGTATAAACATGACGTGAAGCATCACAATTGCAAATAATTAAATGTTGAACCTTAGTGAAAATTATGATAATATATCTGTACCCAAATGACAAACAGAAACACCTACATAATTTGTACCCAAATTAGGACATGGCAAAAGTAGCAATAGCAAGGACAAATCTGAATTCCGTGCATTCATAAGAGCAACAAGTTGCTATGCAATAACCAAATAAATCCAAAAAAGGACGAGATATTAGACAATGAAACCTATAAAAACTGAAGAAAGAGAGCAGTTAAACTGATGAAATCTACTCAAAAAAGCTAATTACACCCAAAAACTCATGCAAAAGAAATCAGAAAAAAAAAAAATGCAGGTTGAAAAGTCGCAGATTTTGCTAGTCGGTCAGTTGTTTGTGTGTAGTCTACTATTACTATATGTTCTTGTTTATTTCAATTTAGAAGGTTGTATAGTGTTAGGTGATAAAGCATGCTAGATTATTTGATTTTGACTCAATTTTTTTGTTTTATGGTAAATCTTGTGACTAGGATCTGAAGACTATTTATCTGCTATGAAGAGTTTGTTAGTTTGTAATATTAGTTTGTAATAATATAGAAGTCAATAATACGATAATTTATCATAAAACTTTGTTCATGAATTGGATGATTAATATCATTTTGTTGCCTTGAATATTATTGCATTTATGGATCATTTCGAGTTCATGACTGAAATTGTGAAACTCCATAATATAGATGATATATACTCTTAATCTTAAAAGGTCACTGACCAAGGTAATTAGCAGGAACACTAATTGCCGCTATAAGGTTAGTATGTGGATTAAAAGATGATTAAGTTTTACAAACCACCTGACACGAGATGTCATTTTAATCACATAGATACCTGTTCTAGGAACATGGTATTTGACAGACCTCGAATGAAACATTAAATAGAATTGTGTTCGTGTCATTTATGTTTTCATTCAGTGTCACGTTCTACAATATGAGGTATTTATCGTTCCCACTGAGAAATATGTATGTGTGATTGTTATCCACCGCTGTCCGTAAAAAGCAGTCATAACGGTAGCATTCCCATATGTATAGCTTAGCTGAGGAAGTGATAGTCTACCAAGAATACTATTTGTCCCTCGTATTTTATACGAGCTATAGCATCACTGGGCCCCTTAATAGAGTAAGATTATCAGCGCGCGGTATGATTACAAGAGTAATTATATTTGATAATCTGCTCAAGATCAAGAAAAGATTAAGTTTACAAGGATGACACACATCTACCTTAAAACTAATCTGATAGCTATGAGACAGAAGAACAGACACAAGTAAATTGTTTACTGGATCGTGATATTGTACTGTACAACATCATCTGTGTAATTGGATGATCATGATGTGTTGCCAGACGCCACCCATGATTATAGAAGTTAAACAGTTTTAACTCTATTTACCAACATAACACAGATCCTATTGGGTCACACTATATAGGAGTTAATCGAAGAATCTTATTGTGATTGATTATAAATTAGTTATGATCAATAGTAAGATGGTTATAATTAATTATACGTGTTATAATTAAATTATAAATGTTATGTAAAAATAACAAGCAAAAACATTGGTTAATTTATAAACATGTGTGACACGTTGTATAAAAGTTAATCGGTTAATTTATAAATGTGCAGGACATGTTGTATAAATTACCGAAACAACAACCGCAAGAAAAATATATATAATTGTTCAGAATAATTATACGAACATTATTTGTGTTTGAGCAGAGGACATTCGGGTCTTTTCAGATTCGTCCTTATCCGCATGACATGTCATCGATCCTATCAAGATGACACGTCATCGATCTTATCCACATGACATGTCATCCTTATCCATTCAATGTCATATCTTGTAAATAGGCATATGTTGAGGGGTATTTCGGTCTTTTGCGAACCTCCTCAAAAGCCTATAAATAGAGGGGTGCATGTAGAGAGAAAAATCACTAATTCACTTGTATCGTTTCGTGCAGAATCGAATCGATATTTTCTCTCTTTCTCGGTTTCTCTCCCAAATAGTGTTTCAGTTGAGAAAAGAAAGTTATACGTAGTTGACGTATAATCTTGCGGGGTTGCTGTGGAGTATATTTACGGGATTGATGAATAGTATTTTATCGAATTTCGCAGTATGTCAATTTTGCTCATTTGATGAAACTGAGTAATCGAAAATTTGTGTTTACGGGTTTTCGTCTTTTCTCCTTAAATAGTGTTTTTGCAGAATTCTACGGTTTACGGTATTTCTGGCAGAAGAAATAAACCGCTCTCTGGTTAGTCCTGGTGGATAATCGATAGAGGCATCAGACGTCTGATGCTCCGAGACGAGTCGATTCCTTCCGTGATGCAGCTCTACACGCTCGGTCTGCATTCCAACTGTAATTTGGAAACATGGTATAAATATGTTATATTAATCTATTTAATTGATAAGTAGATTAAAGTTTTAGAAATCAATCATGGAGTAGATCGAAATCAATCATGGAGTAGATCTGTAAAAAGATTAAATTGGGTTTTGATGCCAAAGGAATACTAAAGGTGGACCGCCTTGGAAAGTTTCCTGACATACCCCGTTTAATCCTGAGCTTAAGTTGGCCGTATAAATTTTTGTTCTACGGTTATTCCGCACCTTAAGCCTAAACGGGTTTTGGTTACCAGCACCGTAGAAACCCCAACAGAGTTCATAGTCTATTTCAAATTTTAAGTAATTGAAAATTACAAGAGCAGCCTTAGGTCCCCAAGTCCCTCTTCTTTTTTCTTTCTCACTTCTTTTGTGTCTCTTTACAGCATAATTTATACCTGATGTAGCTCATCCTGAATTGCCCTAATATTTATAATTGATCACTGGAGTGCGAGATGGCATGTGCCTGACCTGCCCCCCTCCTTCACCTTTTCCCTTTTCTCGTTGCCGGTACCACTCATTATACAATTAAAACTCTTAGCACTAATCTCAATCAGAAGTGAGAATAATCTCAAGTTAGGGGATGGAGGTGTGAAATTATCATGGCAGTGAACCTCCTTTTATACACTCTTAAGTGGATCTCCTTTGTTTATGTAAACTCAAAAGAAATCTCAAAGGGTCTGTTTTGGATTAAAAAAGAATTGGGTAAAGGGATAAACATTATATCCGGTGCAAGTTAGGAATAAATATAAATTACACCAAACATGCCCCAAATACACTTTACTAGTTTCTAATCTTCAGTTAAGATAAGTATGAACTAAATTTATTTGTGAATGTATTATAGATTCAGTGCTTATAAGGATTAAAGAGTATATCTGATAAAAGTATCCCTCCTTTCACTAAATTGTGCAATCCTCAAGGCAGTTAATCTCTATTATACACTCCTAAGTGAATCTCCTTTGTTTATGTAAACTCGTAAGAAATCTCGAAGGATGGAAAGTTATGTTTTAGATTGGATAAGAATTGGATTTAGAGATAAACATTATCCCCAGTACAAAGTGAGGATAAGTACAAATTATACTCTACCAAACATGCCACAAATATACTTTACCACTTTTCAATCTTTCATTTAGACAAGTATGAACTAAAGTTATTAGTGAATGTATTATAGATTCAATGCTTAAACAAGGATTTAATGAGTATATCTGATAGAAGTATCACTTGCTTCACTAAATTGTGAAGTGGGGCCCACAAGGGATTGTATTTGAATGCCTCCTGATTTTAACAGGTAGGTCCAACTGTAATTTGGTTAGGTCAGGTCATTCTTCGACCCCCACTTCTCTCCCTAAGTGAGAAGAATCTCAAGTTAGGCGATGGAGATGTGCAACCCTCAAGGCAGTGAATCTCCTTTATATGCTCCTAGTGAATCTCATTTGCTTATATACACTTGTAAGAAATTCGAAGTGTCTGTTTTGGATTTGATAAGAATTGGGTTTAGGGATAACTATTATCTCCGGTGTAAGTAGGGATAAATACAAATAACACCAAACATGCCCCAAATACACTTTACCACTTTAAAATCTTTAATTAAGATAAGTATGAACTAAAGTTATTAGTGAATGTATTATAGATTCAATGCTTGAAAATAACGATTAAATAGCATATCTAATAAAAGAATCACTCGTTTCACAAAATTGCGTAGTGGGGGGCCACAAGGGGCTCTATTAAATGCCTACTAGTTTTTACAAGTAGGTTCAAATTTAATTGGACTAGACTACAAGTCAAACAAATTAAACCAATTCAACCCAATCGAACCTTTTGTTCCTCTAGATATAGGAGAAGTCATATTGGTACAAACCAGAATAAAATCAAATGGTGGTGTAAAATTGAGGAACAAAAAATTAAGGGGACATAATATACCTTAAGTTTAGTTGGTCCTTTTAGAAATCTGAGTTTCAAAATATGTAAGAAGACACCGCCAAACTGCAATAGCATGATCTTGGAGGTTCCCTTATCCAAGTCAAAACCCACAAATATATAATGTCAGGTTTTGGGTATATTATATCAGTTCTCTCTTTATTGGAGAGTCAGAAACCCGAAATTTAGGTGCATCGATGCTATCTTGTGTGAAGAAATCCTCATAGGTTGTGCAACTCAGAACACAATTGAGTGAAATTGATGTAGCTCTCTCAGGCTCCATGATATCGTCAGCATAGGTCACAAATCTCTCTCACATAGTACACCTCATAAGTTGAAAATTGGCAATAAATCATATCAAGTCTGTTAACTTCAAAACTATAGGCATTGGTGTCAACTAGGATGTGATCTAGAATAATATATATATATTTTTTTTTCTAAGAGGCTAGCAATTAAGATTTACCACTTTAAGGAATTAGTAGTTTGCCAGATTCGGGCTGCATTAAGGGTTATTTCTTAGAGCTCCTCGGTCGAGCAATTAATTAAGGTTGAAATGAAACCACAAATCCACAATGAGAAGAAGCAAATGGAGAAGGAAAGAAGAAGAAAAAGAAATACTAACCGGCAAATGAGAACTGGGGCTGAAAGAGGGAACGAATGGCGCACCTTTTTTGCATCAAGTTAGTGTCTCATCTCCTCTTAATTAAGCTCCATCTTTTGAGACTGGGGAACAGAATTGAAGAGGAGTAGAAGGAACCCCGTCGGACTTGAACATTTTGCGCTAAAATTACAGCATGGGAATTTTGCATTTTGCTAGATTAAGAAGAGAGATCAAGAGAAAACACATAACACATTTCACTTTTACTTTCAGCGCATGTTCAACTCTACACTCTACAGATAGAGTGGAAAAAATGGCACGTCTCCCAGCTCCATCACGAAACTGTGGAACGGCATAGTTACGGCTCATGTAGGACATTAGATATTAATAAAAATGGCCGTCAGTAACGTATCATGTTATGTGACCTGATCGAATCGATTTGTGTGATATAACATAAAATGACTAAGATAGTGAAAAACAATCATGCGAATCGTGTCACATAATTGACACACGTATCATGTTGTAATTAATATAATTGATAATAATGTGACTAATTTGCTTTTCTAATTGCAAGTCTGCAGCACGAGTGACATAGAGTCCAGATCCTATCAAGTAACTAAAATTTTGAGTTTAGATCAGGGCCGATCGGACGGTCCTTATCTAAACTCAAAATGGGAGTTATCTCATGTAAATATGAATGCTGTAAAAGAACTCGTCCATGTTTCTTCTTGTCCATTTTAGTAACATGAATGAAAAAGAAGATATACATCATGTATTACAGCAGTATAGATTTGAAGTTTTTTTTTTGAGAAAACAATAAGGGTCTAGCCCTCATTTCATTAACTGTATTTGGTTACAAAAGTTGAGTTTCTGAGTAGAAACCCATGTAAAGGGGGAATATTAAAAAAAAAAAGGTAAATTAAAATAAAATGAAGGTGTGTTGATTGTGATTAAACTTCTCGCACTTGTTGTTGTCTTCTTGATCCACTCTGAGCTGATTGTTCCCATTGCACCCTTACTTCATGTACCAGCTCTTCAATTCCTTTGGATTTTTCTTTGAATATGCAGCAGCAGCGTTCTCTCCATATGACAAAATGTGAAATTAACAATAGCTCTCTGTACTTTTTCAGTACCTAGTTCTGTACCAGCATTGTTAGATTGTCCTATGTTGCTGTGTAACATGTGTCTACCTGTAGTACTCGTCTGTAGATCACTTCTGTTTGAGTGCATTCATTGAATAAATGTTGCACTGTTTCATCACTTGTACGACACATGTAGCATATGCCAACCATATTATATCCTCTCTTCCTGAGGTTATCCGTAGTTAGGATCTTATTTTGTAGTAGCAACCAAGCAAAGATTTTGAATCTTGGGGGCACATGTAGCTTCCAGATGGCGGCTGTGTTGCATCCCCTCGCTGGGCTGTCTTGCAGTGTGTTATATGCCGATTTTACTGTGAATTTCCCATTTGCTGTATTCTTCCATATCACCATATCACCTCCAGTAATTGAGCCCTCTTGTTGGTGCCTGGTTGTCATGTATTGCTCTCTTTCATTTTGCATCCATTGAAGCTGCTTTGCCGCTGTTTTTGAGAGTGCTGACCTGAATATTAATGACATTTCTCTTGTGTTTGTGTATTCTTCGAGTGTGATCTCTTCCCTTATGGTGAAGGTGTAGAGCACCTCAAATTTGTATTTAAGTATCCCCAACCCCTAATTTTGGTCCCACATTTGAATTGTATCACCTCTTCCTTGCTTACTTTCCATGAAGCTCCAACATAAATTTGGAATCTGTTTGAGATGACCCTTGAACAAATATGACTGAAATACCCCTAGGTTATTTTGAGCATAGTATAAGGTCTGAAAGAGGCCCTCCCATAATCTGGGTTCTGAACTACACCACTGCCAATACCACTTGGCCATTAGTGCAAAGTTAAAGTTTTCAATTTCAAGGATCCCCAGTCCCCCCATTCTTTTTGGCCTACATATAAGTGACCATTTTGCCAGGTGGATTTTTCTCTGCCCTGTCAATCTGTTTCTTATTTTCTATATGAGATGTGTAAATTCCTGCCTTTGTAATCTTGAGTCAGATAGTGGGAGACCAAGATACTTGAAAGGCAGCGAGCCTTTCTTACATCCAATTTGTGATGAGAGTTGAGTGATGTGAGAATCTATTGTGGCAGTGGCCACTAACTCTGATTTTTCCATATTCACTTTCAAACCAGAGATTGTGGCAAAGACCGTTAGAACAATACGAAGGATTTGGATATGTTGGAATTCAGGTTTTATGAAAAAAAGGGCGTCGTCTGCGTATGGTAGGGATGGTTGCATTCCTTCAATAGGCATCCTGAGTGCTCCTATCTCAATTAATCTTTGTAGCCATCTGGGTATGAAATCCATCGCGAGAATAAATAGAAAAGGTGAGAGGGGGTCGCCCTGTTTGACACCCTGTTTTGCACATAATATATGCTACAAAGTTTCAGTATAGCAAGCTATATCTTTTAAACCTTTGTTATACCCTGTCAAATCAGATAGCAAGTGTACTATCCTATCTATGAGTATGCTCAGGTATCGATCCACAGGGACGGAAGAAAATAACCGGACTTATCCTAAAATTACTTGAGATTCTAGAAGTGAGAGAAATTGGTTTGGTTTAGTTCTAACAATTCTAATGATTTATGACAAGTTTAAAAAAAAGCAACAAAAAGAATTAAAGTTGTTTTCAATTAATAAAAAAGCGTTTCCAGGGTTCAGATTTTATTTCTGTTCAGTCCCGAGGCATACGGCCCGTACAGATACCCGTACGGTCCGTATGGGACCCCGAGTTAATGTTGCTGCTACTATTTCTGCGCTGATACTGATGTTTAGGGTTTCTATCGACCGGATCTAGATACCTAACCCCAACTTTCGCATTTTGGCCTAGTACCCTATTACCGGACTCAAATACTTCCATCTTAGATGCGTTAAACCTCAACTTTTGCATTTTGGCCTAATTTATCTAAGTTACTTGTTGGTTTACTAAAAGTATCAAATGACTTTCGCCTCAAGGAAAGTTTCACCTTTCGGGTACTCCTTGGTTTCACCCTACTTCATATACTTTATTGGGTTGAATTAAATGTCATAGACTTGACTCCTAACACTTAGATGTGCGCATTCATCTAACGGGATGACTAATCAATTCAAGCAACCACAAATAAAGCAATCAAAATACTACTCAACAAAGTAAAAACAAAGCATTCAACACAAAATCCAAGTAGCATGCAAACAAAACTAAACTAGAAACTACATCTTAACTCTAGAAACAAAGTAAATTAGCTACTCATGTTCATAAGATAACACAAATAATAAGAAGTAAAATAGTTCATAACAAAACAGTGGAAAATCCGAAGATTCATTGCAAACTCGCGTTTTTCACCTCTCTTCCTCTTTTCTCTCTTGTCTTTTGCTCCAAGAAAGGTTGTCCAAGTTCCAGTGGTGAATCCCCCTTTTTTTGGTGTGGAGTATCTCCTTTAATGCCCCAGATCGCGCCTCCAAAGGCTTCATTTTCGGCCTCCTTAAATTAAGCTGATTTCAGATTCCAGTTAGATTTTCCAATTTAGCACCGTACGAGCCATAGGGGGCCCCGTATGGGCCGTATGCCTGTGCTTTGTATTGGAGACTTTGTGCCTCTGTTGTGGAATCTTCTGTGCAGTTGGGCAGATCTTGTACGGGCCGTACAAAATGTCATCGGGCCGTATGAAAAGTAGCCAGATCCAGTTTTTCGCCTTTTTTTCCTATAAAATACCAAACAAAGCATAGTAGTACCACATTTCTTCGAAATATAAGTAAAAAGTCCACATTTATAAGCTTTAAAGCACAGGTTCCAGTGTAAATCAGGGCTGTAATTTAGATATAATATGGAGATATCACACCCCTTCTTAATTATATCTTTTTCCTGATCAGCCCGTTAATCATTATTTGTGAGGATCCTTGCAAAACCAGTCTCATAATCCACGATATCCAGATTTTCGGAAAACCTAGATGCAACAAGGCTTTTGACAGAAAACGCCAACTAATTGTATCAAAGGCTTTATGGATGTCAGCCTTAAAGATTGCCACAGGTATGTTGTTCTCTTTGGTGAAGTGTAGGACTTCCTGCGCATAAACAAATCCTTCTGTTATTTGGCGACCTTTTAGGAATCCCGTTTGCGATTGATGTACTAGATTGCCAATAACCTCTTGTAATCTGTTTGCTAGAAGCTTTGATATGATCTTCTGTACTCCACCTATTAGACTTATAGGTTGAAAGTCTTTTGCCTTGCATGAATTCTCTGATTTTGGTATTAAGGCGATAATAAAATTGTTCAATGGAAAGAGAGTGCCATCTCCTTGCATTGCTTGTGAAAGCACACTGTGTAAGTCAGGTATGAGAATATCTTTAAATTCTTTAAAGAACTCTCCGCAATACCCGTATGGACCGGGTGCCTTATTATTTGGCCATGAGTCAATTGCGTTTCGAATTTCCTCTTGATTAATTAACTGTGCCATGGATGACAATTCATTACTATTAGGATACAAATATCCCAATCTATGCAGTAATCTTCTTCTTCAGCTGTTCTCATCAGTTGCATGTAGAATTCTCTAAAAATTTCTGCTTTCTTCCTTTGATCTTTGTGAATGTGACCTTCTTTCTCTATCCCTCCAATGGTGTTACCTGCTTTTGACCTTGATGCATACATATGAAAAAATCTTGTATTTTTGTCACCTTCTACTTCCCATTTTGTCTTTGCTCTATGTCTCCACAAATCCTCCTCCCATACAGCTAGTTGTGTGTATCTTTGCTTGATTACTGCTTTGATTCTCTTCTCCAAGAGTGTACTTTGTCTAATTTCTTGAACCTCTTCTATCCATTTTATATACTGCCTGCATATGGCAATCTGTGCCTTTATGCTTCCAGTTTTGTTTTTGGTCCATGTAGTGACTTTGCTTTGTAGTGCTTGAAATTTGTTGTGCAGTTGAACTGTTGTCATGGCTGTTTGGTGTTTTTGCCATTCTTCTTTAACCACTTCTTTGAACCCCGCAATTCTCAGCCAAAAAGTTTCAAACCTGAATAACTTTGTTTTTTGGAAGTTTGTAAGGGCCTCAATCATTATTAGGCAGTGATCCGAACTGGAATTGGGCAGTGTCTTCTGCTTAGTGTTGGGGAAATGAGAACTCCAATCTGTTGAAAGGGGAAACCTATCCAGTTTTTCCATGGATGGTTGATCCCTTGTGTTGGACCAGGTGTACTTTCTTCCAGTCAAAGGTATGTTTTGCAGCTCTAGTGTTGAAATTAGATTAGCAAATGCAGCTAACCATCTCAAGTCTTGTGTTCTTGTATTTCTATTTGCTACATCCAGCGTGACATTGAAGTCACCTCCTATGATCCATGGTGTGTTGTCTTGGAGCTTTAGGTCTATTAGTTCTTGAAAAAAATCAGATCTTCCTGCTGGGCTGGAGGGGCCATACACACTAGTGCATTGGATGATTTGATCTAAAAGCACATCCTTTAAAGTCACTATTAAACAGTATTCTTCTTGTGTTGTTGACTGTTGCTGAAATCTTGTTGTTCTTCATGCTAACAGTATGCCTCCTCGGGTTCCTGTTGCCGGTAAGTATTCATACTTATCTAATCTCCTACCACATATCTCATTTTTAATTGTGTCATCTATGTGTGAGAGTTTTGTTTCTTGCATGCACACAACATCCGGTTTTTCCAGAAAAATGGTTTCCCTTACTGCCAACATTTTTCCCCTTTCGTTGAGTCCTCTAACATTCCATGTAATAATTTTGATCTTGGTTTTGTAATTCATATGAACTTAGTATTCTTCTTTTCAACAGAAAACACATAAGTAATACTAATATTCATTAAACTGAGAGACTTCACATAGAAGATGCTCTCCTCCCCCATCTTTTTGATACAACCAAAACCTTGACACCCTACCCGATTAAAACACCTTCGTCTGACAAGTTTCCCAAATCTCATACAACCCTTTCCCCTAATTCAGGATTGTCATCCCCTTACACTTATCGTCTATAATCATCTTAAAAAAATAAAAATAACAACCATCTAAAACAGCATAAACTTGGAGAACTAACATTGAACAGGGGTAATCTTCTCTCTCTCTAAGGCCACGAGGACTAGGCGTTGAGTAGAGCATTGACATGCTCCGCCACCGTGCCCTTTGGTTCCACCCCTGCCGCCGTGACCACCAGATCTGCCTGACTGTCGATCAGTGGTCCATAGCTCTTGTAGTACTCCAGATTAGCTTGATAGACCGCATATTTCTTCTTCAGCCCTCCCTTTGGCAGTTGAGCTGAGTCCGGCTTGGAGACAAGGCGTGCTCTTTCCTCTGGGCTAACATAAGCCCCAGTGTATTTCTCTTTTAGTCTTGGGCTTCTGCGTGCTGGATTGAGGAATTTTGGTGGGCCCGAGAAGCCTGGTGGTGGCCCGTCAATTAACTCCTCAGTCTTATCATCTAGCTGGGCCTCTTGAACTCCCTTATCCCCACATTGGGCCTGTTCCTGTTGTGTTGTCTCTTGGCCCAGCTGCGCTACCAAGCCCGTTTCCTCTATTTCATATTGATGATCCATGTGTACGCTGTCACTTCCCCCATCTACTACCTCTTGCCTAGCATTTATGACCAATCTTGCCTCAGAAAAGGTACACATCCTTAGCTGTGCTGGTATAGCCTGTGTGACCGTTACATAGAGCCCTGTGATCTGACTCCCATTAATGCACATGCCTTGCAAAATGTATTGTTTGGAGAAGCTGGTAAAATTCACTTGAGTGAAAGTCACCATTTTGTCCCCCAGTTTGAATTGTTGCATCTCTCCTTTTCCTTGAATAACTGGAGCGTCCAGTTGGTTTTCTGCCTCCATCTCCTCCCCTGTTTTCCTTTCCGATCGATTGTACCGTGTGACTGGGCCTGTGCGCCCTGTTGAGTCAAATGAACCACTTTGCCTGTGCCTTAGGGTCCTTCTCCTTTCATTTTCCCGATATGGCCCTTCATCTATACCCGCCTCTGGGTTGTTTTCCTCATGCCTTTCACCACCTGCTTGTGGTCCTTCCAAATGCAGGACATCATTGTGCAACCAGCCTTCCAGTTCAAGCTGACAGGTGATCGTGTGTGGGTTTTCTGTTGTTGTGACATATGGTGGTATTTTTGTTGGATGGTAGCATCCAACCAGCACCCTAAGTTCAGAATAGTTACCATTAATGAAGACTGGTGCAAACCTTTCTAGGGGTTCCAAACCCTGATACCATCTGTGACAGATCCTCCCATGTCCAGAAATCAAGTGGTAAGTCGTGTATTTTGAGTCTTGCCTTGTGTGTGCAGGGGTCATAGGTCATACCGGCAAACCTGGGGTATTCTTTTATTTGCACTTGTACTCCTTGGCCCAGCGTGAATACCCCAATGTTGATCGCCTGCAGCATCATACATTCATACCTCTGTTTGGGAAGATTGCAATGAGATCCCCCGTTGATGTTGGTAGTTTACTGACCTCGAAATTCCTTGGGTGACAGCTAAACTGGTAAGCCAACTTGTTGACGATCCTCCTGATAAGTTGGCTGTCATTTTGGTTTGGTCCCGTCATGATTATAGCCGACCTATCTAGGAAAGCCGTGGTTGGTGAAGGTGCATTTCTTTTTGGGAGAAAAACCCTCATTTCCTCAACTCTGCCTTAACTTCCTCTATGTATGCCGCATCAGTTTGCGGCATCGTCTCCCAATTTGCCAACACATCCATTTGTTGTTTGTTGTTTTCTTTCTCTTTTATTTCGTCAAGGTTTTCTGGTGGTGTGTCAACAAGAACAAAGGCTTGATTTATAGGCAGTTGTGTTTCCTGCCGAGTTGGTTGTGCATGAACTCCTCCTGTGTTGTCGTTTTGGGAAAGTATGACCTTTGCATTTACTTCTTCTGTGTCTCTTTGGAGAATCACCACTGACTTATTAATTCTCTCTATAGTGTGATTTACTGCTTCCTTTCTCTTTGTTGTACACCTGCCCGCTGTGTGACCTGTTTGATCACATTTAAGGCATTTCAGTTCTCCTTTGCACTGGAAGCGGCGATGGCCCTTTTCAAGGCATCTGAAGCGTCGTCCTTGCGCTAACAAGTCATCTCTAGTCTTGGCCAGTAGCCTTGCGCCGTGTGATTTAATTTGGTTGGTTGGCTTCCTTCTTCTGATCGACCACTGTCCAGCCTTCTTCATCCCTTTTCTCTATTAATTGTGTGTTGTCTTGTATCACTGCTTGCGCGCTTACCTTTGATAATGGCAGCACCGTTGCTTTCTTTGGGATTGAATGCTGTGTACCTTGCCTGTTGCTTGTTCAGAGGCTCGGCATTGATAGCCTTGTTCAGTGCTGCCGCATAGGAGGTGCTCCTAAAGGTTGCAATCTCACCCTCTCGTTGGAGAATGAACTTCTCTGTTAGTTTTTTTGTCGCCAATCGTGTCACCACCCTAATCGCCAAGAGGTCGCTCATCCTTCTCCCAAAGTGTAGAAACTTAGATGTTTAATTCGTATAGATTTGAAGTTTTTCGTTGATTTAGTATAGATATACATCATGTATATATTACATCACGTGATAATGAGCAAGTTTGTAAATGTCATTTTTGCATAAACGTAACAATATTTGTGATATTAAAATAAAACAAAACATTGTTTGTCTATTATAGAAACGACGTGGAAACATTAAAAAAAATCCGGTTTATTTAGAAAAGTACTTTTTTTTTTTTTGCACAACTTTTCAAATGAAGACTTTTAAATGATTAATTAGCGACACCAGACCACGAAATTTTAAAATGTTCTTCCTAATGATATGAGAATTATGCATATATCTATAACTAATTATATTTATACCCACATTTATTGATCATACATATTAATTGGATGAAATTATTTTTAAATTATTGATACTCCAATGAAAATTATGTATATCTCTATAATTAATATTTATACGTACCCACATTATTGACCATGCATATTAATTGAATAAAAGAATTTGTAAATTATTGATACTCAAATGAGAATTCTGTATATATCTATAATTAATATTTATAACCACATAAAATTTTATAATGTTTTGGGCACTTTTACCAATTACGGGAAACACCTGAAACCTATTTGTCATGCATCAAGTGTCTAATCTGAACGAGACGGAGATCTGATGTACATTGAATTTATTTTTGAATCTAATGAGCTTCAAAATCGTCTGATTCGTTTAAAATTTGATTGCACAAAAATTGAAGCAGACACATACAAACTTTAAAATAGAGTACATACATCTTAAAGCAGATTAGACGGTATTGATCCCATCGAATCAAATTAAGTAGATCTGATAAACATGAGACCTACTCTCAAGTTAATCTGAACATTTGTAATCATCTCATTGATTAAAATATGAATAAATAAATAAATAAATAACATCTAGATGCTTACAACAAGCTATAAATGCATTACTAGATGTTATTTTGCGTAAATGTAATAATTGCTTGCAAATGTATTAGATTATATTTGAAATGTAATTGCCAGTTTTGGTGATTTAATCACCTGAAATGAATTTAGAATTAAATAACAAAAAGCGGGTTTGCATACAACAAGTTGTAAACACATTTCTAGATGTTATTATTTGTAAAATTTGATTTGTTATTTTCAAAATTAATCTAATAAATATTTGTACATATATAAGGTTATGTGCGAAGTATAACTGCCAGTTTTGGTTCTTTAATTACATGAAACTAGTCCACAATTATTGCAAAAAACAAAAAACTTTTGAGATGCTTACAGCAAGCTGTACGTAGATACTTAACTACAGGTTAAGCTGCGCAAAAATTGGTTGGCACTTTTGAGATTAATATACTAAATATTTATGATAAATTAGATTATATGTGGAATATGACTGCAAGTTTTTAGTGATTTAATAAAGTTCCATGTAGTTTCTATAATTATTTGAAATGAGTCCATAATTAATCAATTTTACTTTTGTCACACTCGAAAAGGAACATAAAAATTTCGTATCTCCATTTTTATATTAAGTACATAGAAATACTTATTTTGTAAGGATTTTGATTGAAAGATAAAATTTTGAATTAAACATTAGTCCTCTGATTAAATATTATAATTCAATGCATTATTTTTATAGTTTTGTATGTAAAAATCTAAATTTATTAAAATATCAGCATCCCCTTTCAAGGCCCAAGCCCCTTACATTTGAAGAATCTTCTAACCGACATGTATAGTCGGTAAAATTGCTAAATGATTATGTAGAAATAATCTAGAAAATCAATTAAAGTCAGTCTATACTTTTGTAATCCAAAGTCAGTGAAGGATTATTCTAGAAAGTTATCTACCTACTTTGTAGTATAAATAAGAGATATGGTAAATGCTTGGAGATAAGTTCATAGTTCTCTTTTGAGTTAAGATGTAGTAATTAAGTTTTAGGGTAATTGTAGTATGTTTAGTAAGTATTTTGTGAGCGTTTGAGTAATATTTTGCAATGTTAATTTTAGTAATAGAATAATCAACAAAATTTATTTAGACACTTATTTTTTACATACAAATTTGTATAATCTATTTAATTGTTTGAGTAATATTTTATAATGTTAATTTTAGTAATAGTATAATCAACAAAATTTATTTAGACATGTACTTTTTAAATACAAATTGTATAATTTATTTAATCGGTCATTAGTTTTTTATTTTTTAAATGTCATTTAAAGATTTTTTTTATTTATTAATAATTGATTGGTCATGTTTTCATTTCTTTCTATTTTTATATCATTTAAGGAATATTATTTATCATTTAATATGTCATTTTATTTGAGATTTTTTTATGAAAATATATCAAGAAGATAATATACATATATAATTTACGTGTAGATGTCATTTAATAAATATTATTTGTTATTTAGTCCAATTTTGTAATAAAATATATCATTTATTATACTGGCCCTTCCATTAGCCGCCTGTCAATTGAAAACAACGCAGTCAAACATTCTTTCTGTGGATGCATCCAGGATCAGGAGTTTAATAGATTTCTGTTCTGGAATCATGCTCTGCTATGTTTAAAATTCATTTAACTTTTGCCATGTAGAACCAATTCATAGATAGGACATGACATGACAGGACAGGAAACATATTCAACTTTCAGCAAATAAAAAAGCACTTAAAAGAACCAGAGTACAAGGTATTTGGATAATGATTGGTTCCGACAAACAACATTTTTGTGCAAAAGAATCACGTAATGTACATTTGAAGTTTCTGTGCGAAAGCCTTAGGCTACTGAGAATAAGTGAATATCAAAACCGTTCCCAGGGGCTTGGTACATCCCACAAAATACATACGGCATTCTGAGAAAACAGAAACCCATGCCATACATTTGAGTGCTATACTACAACGAAAAGCCAAAATAAAAATAAAAATTATCAAAAGACTTTCAGACTATTGAGAATCAAATATATAATTTTTTATGTAATTATATGGGATCAATTTTACAATACCCATAATATTTTACTCTAAAATATATAGGAAATCACACATAAGCATAGAAATTTTGAAAATGAATGGGTGTCGATTGGATCCACCCCGATCACAGATCATGTGAGAATCCATTGTTAACACGAGAATTAGAAACAATTTGACGATGTCAGAATGTTAATTAAACCATCCTTCATTCCACATATTATACCCATGCTAGATACTATTTAATGCTGTGGGTTAGTTACCTCGAGATTTGTCTCTAATATATTTTCAAATGCACAGCTACACGCTGCAAAGAAAAGAAGAATCCTATTAATCCAATTAATCCTCTTCGTCGGCATCAGCATCGGTGCCCTCATAATTGATCTCTTCCTCGTCATCACCGTCCTCTTCACGGTACTCTTTGTCGTCATCATCTAATACATCTTCGTCTTCTTCATCTGCATTTATGCCTTCATTACCGCCTCCGGTTACCTGGAAACCATCAAACAGGTTATATATATAAATGCCATATTACACGGTATAGGTACTTTAGTCTTAGGCCAAGGGTTACACACTTTAAACCTTAAAGCCCTAAAAAGAAACCTCCTAAAGCTAAGTTCATTTTAGCCAAGATAATTTGTCTATGTTTTCAAGTATAAATAGAAAAAAAATAAAAATATTAAATGTAGCATACCTCTTCCCCTTCCCCTTCTCCGTACAAGCCCGTTGCATCAACCTCCTAAACAATTATGATGCATTTACGGGAAACATAGAAAAGTAATAAACCATCTAGATGGACAAATATTTGAATAGAAAAAGTTGACAAACAATATATGAGAAGAGTAAAACAAACATTTTGAAGGTGTTTGAGAGGGTTTGGCCATAGATCATCCCTTATAATTTCCGCAATCTACACACAAAATTCAGAAGTAAAACAGATTTTACAAAAACATTGAAATATTACAATGGCCTTCTCATTAATGTACATACGTACCTCATCCACCCGTCCGTCACTCCACACAACCTCACTAAACCAAGTAAAGAAACTGCATTCGAAAAAAGAAAATATGGTCAACAATGTCAAGACAGAGTTATACTAATTCAGATTAATAAATAATAAAGCAAATAACAATAAACTACAGACCTTTCAGAGGTATAGGGTCTCTTTGCTCCCTTCTCATGTCGATCACCATCAGTAATACCCTGAATAAATAACTCAGTTGGATTTTTTTTTTAAAAAAACCTTAGCAGAGGCTGCAACTCAGTTGGATTTATTATCTTAAAAATACAAACTAACAAATTTAGAAATAATAAGCAAAATAAAATTTCCAGATAGGTACCAACCTTTCCCTCCTTCCACTTGATTGGCTCACACATTATACTAAGGTCTCCTACTTCATCGAAGCAATAGGTCTTTGTAAGCTTTTTGTCCTCAAAATACGGGTTGGGAGAGAAATTCTATAAAATAAGGAGAAAAATATTATTTTAGGTAAAAACAAAAAGACTACAGATTGGGCAGTATAAGAAGAGAGAACAACACCAACTTACCAAGACGATTGAGTAGCCTGACTTCGCGTCTTTGGCCTCTTCAAGTTCTAGTGAGACCATGTGCTTTAGTATCTGCAAAAAAAATGGAAATTACTTTTTAAAAAAAATCACAATTTTAGGAAGCATTATAACATAGACCATAGACTAACAAGTACCTTTTCATCCTCTTTGCTTACAAATTCTCCAAGAACAGGATGGCTGAGAAACTGCATAACAAGAAGCAACACAATAAAAATCTAAATATAATTAATTAATCCTGAAGGCTGAAAAAACTAATTACAGCACCAACCCTGAAGCATCCGACTTTTTATTTCTAGTACTATTTAATTTAACTATAAAAAATAAGTGTTAAATATACAAGGAGTAACTGAGTAATGCTAAATACCCTGATCTTGGAAAAAATACACAATCAATCTTTGCATAGATTGCTATTGAATCCCAAATTGCAAAGCCAAAATTGATCAAATTGACAAAAAAAAAAAAAAAAAACTCATCAGCTCATAGCGAAGTTGTAATTCAGGTGGGAAAAGGCAGACAAACTTCTTACAATTACTATGTTTTCTAAACAAGTATATATACTTTTAAAAGATAAATGGAGATGAAATCTATTTACCGCAATTAGCCAGAAATCTCGGATTGATCCAATAACTTCATTTCTCCTAGAAAAGACAGGTTTGCGTAGCTCATTGAATTTTTTTTCCACCTCCAAAACTTCATAAATTGCCTTGGCATTTATCTATTTACACAACACAAGAATGACAATTCTGCATGGTTAGTGAATGTTTTTTGCTAATATTAAAAAAATAATATCAAAGATAAAGGATCATGGAATATCCATCAGCGTGCCACTGTATAAAATCAGTTAAATAGAGATTTGCCATTGTATGGCTCATCTATATTCCTCCCTCGTGTTACTACAGAATACACCTGAATATGGAAAAAATAATGAACCAAGAGAAATATTTTAATTAAATACAAAAATTAGTACAAGCTATGATAAAATATGTAAATAAACAGAAAAATTTCTTTAGAACTATAATCTAGCTACTGTATTTGTATGTATATAGTATATTGCAAATTCAGTTGGTAAAAAGTTCATGCATGAAAATGCTTCTTTTACCATATGAGGATACGTGATACCTCAAATTTGGGGGAAAACTTAAAGAGAAAGAACATATATGTTACTTTTTGGTTGAGTGTAGAAATTAACTAAAGGAATTTTAAGATCACAAATAATTGTATAACTTTATAATTTGAAGTCAACAACATCCGAAATTAATGTGTGCAAAATCAACCTCGTTTTCAAAATAGAAGTTACTATTATTTTCCAATTACAGAAGTTTGAAAGTGCAAAAAAGGAACGCCCATAGTTTTAGAAACGGCCTAAGTCGCAAAAGGTATTCAGATCAACTGATATGACTAAACTGACTATTATTTATTCGACAAATTACAGTTCTGACAAAACGAAAAAAATTCTGATGTTACAAATGCTTAAATTAAATTAAATGTCACTCAAAACCTATGTTGCATGGATACGGATACGGGTATCGTATCGGATACGATACGGGTACGGCGATACGGCAATTTTGAAAAATATAAGATACGATACGTCTATTATATATATTATTTTTAATTAATTTATATATTGTATTTATATAATTATAACTTAAATCAAATTTGTAGAAAAATAAAGACTTCATGAAAGTTTAAGATAAATATTATATTGACTAGATCTTGTCATATGTAATGCTCTAGTGTAGTGGTTAAGTCTTTTGACTCACACTTGGGAGATCCCAAGTTCGAACCCAACTTGGAGCGAAAAAAAAAAATCTGCTTTGGTCCACTGGCGCGGTCCACACGCTCAGGCTGGTGTCCATGGGCACGGTTCACACGGCTGGACTGGTCCACGGGCGCAGTTCGCGGGTTCGCGGATCACAGGCATGTATTCCGCCCGTATCTCGCTGAAACAGACGTATCGGATACGAGTCAACGCGTATCGTGACCGTATCTAGCAGTTTAGAGATACGCCACGTCATCCGATACGCCAGCTAGCGTATCGGATACGTATCGTGGCCGTATCGGACGCGTATCGGTATCTGATACGTATCCGAGTAACATAGCTCAAAACTCATACGAGCTAGCACAGCATTCGATGACAAAATTAGCACAAGTCTCACTAGAAATAAGTTAAAGTGACATTATACATGCCACATGAGCAAAAATTTTCCATACTACAGCAATTATCATGCAAAAGACTAACTAACCACAAGCTAAACATATAATAAATCACCGTGAACTAAACCCACAGGCTATCTCTAAAACAACAATTCAACTGTTGATTAAATTCACAAAAAATAAGAGCATAATTGGTACCGCTTCGAGTTCATCTTGAATTACTTGTAGTTTTTCAATGGAATCCACGAGCTCTTGACTAGCTTTCGGCGATCCTCCCTCCTCCTCACCAGGCTCCCCCACCTTCACCTTCTTTTCCTCGACGCCACCCATTGCCGCACCTAACTCTAACCTTAATTTCGAGGCGACCGAAGAGAATTCTCAGATCAGATCGATTGGCGCGCGTGCGAGCGAGCTTACCGAAGGAAGTGTGCCTCCACTGTTTGTGAATTAGTAATAGATAGAATTGGGTTTTCTGATGCCAGAGAAAATGCTACTTATTTATACTGCCTCAGACCTAACAAATTTCTCCAAACACCTGTTCCACCAGTTAATCCTAAATCGGCAGTACTATGTATAATTGGAGTTTACGGAGATGAGTATAGACCAGGCGTTGCCGAAATAATTAGAAAGCTCGTGGTTTGTGATTTGTAGATTATTATCGGAAAGCGCACCAGTTCCACTGGATAAACTGAGTTGCAATCGTGACCGTTGATCATTGAAGAAAAGTGATTGGCCAATTGGCCGTAATCCCATAGCTGAGGGAAGGTGGGGCCCACTGGGGGGGTATTATTCGCTTGCTCCCCAGGTTGGCGGCACTGGCTCACTGTGGCAACGAGGCGTTTTTAATAACATTTTAAAACCCTAACCCTAGATTTCGAATCCGGGGCCGGGGCGAATATTGCGGTGAATCTGGGTCGTTAAAGGTGAATCTTTGTTTGGATTTAGTGGATACCATCAGCCTATGTTTGGGCTTTGGATTTGTGCAAAGAATACATACAGTACAGAGTTGAGAGTACAGACTAACAGACCCATAAGCACAGGTTTTTTTTATGAAATTTAATGATCATCTCGCCCTTCTATGATGATCCATGATTTACTCATAAATCATACTCATATACACTTTATGTGTATAAAGTTTTAAATGCACCATCCTCATTAAAGTCTTGTCATAATCTACCCACATAAACTGTTAGAACATAAAATTGATAATGAATCCAATTTGCTTAAATACAAACAAAGTAGAACTAAGTATACCGTGAAATAATAATACCACAGAGATCAATTTCATTTGTATCACAAATTATGTACACTGTGGAAATCAAAACTGTACCATGGGAAGAAAACAGATTAAATCATAATCCCAAAGAATTCTTCAATAAAATCCCATGTATACAATTTTTCATTAATAAGCGGATGACGAACTACCTGATAATACGGACCCATTAACTCATAAGCACATAGTACACTATTATTAGTTCACTGATCGAAATCTCAGTAATATACAAGGACAGGAAAGAATAACCAGAAAATTTTTACTTTCCCAGATAAAAAAAGGAGAAACCTTCAATCCTTTTTCACAGGCCGTGCCTCTAGCCCGCCTTCTTTCCTCGTCTCTAGTGTATACGGCATATACGTGCCGAGTATCTTATCCCACATGACAAAAAATGGCTGAGAGAAATTATATTTACTTCCGTAGAGTTGGTGGTGTATGTCATGATATGCACTGTTATTTTGAAAAAACAAATGTAGTACATTTCCAGGCAACCATAGCCCACAGTGGTCGTCAACAGTTTTTACTGTGGCAAAAGAGAAGAAGTAGATGCCGGTGCGTGGGGTCATGCCAGACACAAGGAAAGAGAGGGCCCCACCAACAGTGTCTAGAAGGAGGCCTTCGAGGGGGTGGTTGTAAAGCGCACCAAAGGCATATGGTACCACTAGAGTGTGATGCTTTGAGTGGATATGCTTGTATAGGAACTTGTTAATGTGCATGTACCGGTGAATGAAATACTGCCAGGTGTCCATCACCAACATGGCAACAATTAATTGAAGGATCATAACACCAGTCGAGGGTTGTGTCGGTGCTGTACCAGTCTCGTCACCTATTATCTAGTTTTGAAAAAAAAAAGGGGCAATGAGGAGCACAGTTACAGCTATATGTTGTAAATAAACTATGGTTGAAGTTCATCTCTAATTCCATTTCATACACAGTACAAGTAAAACTCTGATGATTACCCTTCTAATATAGTTCATTTATTTGTTAGGGTTAGTTCATCCACGTTTTTTAGTTAAAAAAGTGTTTTACCAAGGTTACTACAAGTCCAATTGCCTACATGCAACAATCGATTACTCCTCGCTATACCTGGTAAAAGTACCCGTACTCAAAGTAGCATAATGGTAATGGCACAAACTCATAATTCTTCCCATATATAAATTTTTGAATGATTGTGTTCAAAGTACCCTTTCTCAATTCCAAGAGAGCAAACTGCAAGTTCACAATGTAAAATTAATTTTTTTTAAAAAAATTGCATATACCTTGAATAAGAGAAGAGCAATGGCAACCTGAAAAGCTTGCTGTACAAGAACCCCTTTGACCACGGTACGCTTCGAAACGACATTTTTTACATATTCTTCCCCTTTCGGATGCAATCGGTACTCATCCCATCCATCCAGTAACATATACATACCAGAATATAACCAATAAACTGCAATTGGTACAAAGGTGCCCAATATTTCATCTGAGATTTCGATCAAGGCCATCCCTAATCGCCTCAATCAGCGATGCCCCCTTCGAAATACTCCTGGAAAAGAAGATGTTTTAATGACAAATTAGGTGTGTGTTTAGCGGTGGAAAGATTTTCTAATTATAGAAAAAGGAAGGGGGCCCTAAACAAAGAAACTTTGCGTGCTTAAAATTCTTTCTGATCAGGAAATGAAATGAACTGTCTTAACATGTGAATGTAGAGGAGAAAGATAGGGACAATCAAGTCAATTGTATAAAATTCGTGATTAAATTAGAAAAAGGATAACGTTTATAATAATTTTAGGATTCATTGACAAAAAAGATTCCAAAGAAGTGCCAACCCAAATCAATAATTTCAAGCATGTGAAGTCCCAACAACCAACAGTACAAACTGGAAAGTTCCATAAATGCCCATCATGTGTTTTCTCCAAATTTCATCGATAAAAAAGCTATTTTGTGATGAAAATATGAAATAGATGATACCTCGCTTCACCTTCACTGTATCCAGAGGAGATCTTGAATAGGTTTTAGCGAAGGTAAACTGCTACGTTGCACAGGTATAGCCCGCGAAGAAAATAAGGTCTCAAGAGAGAGAGAGAGAGAGAGAGAGAGAGAAACGGAAGGAGAGAAAGGGACGGAGAAGAAAAGTAAAACTGCGACCAATTAAATCGACAGCCGATTAAATAGTTAGCGAGAGAGAGGCGGGCGAGACCAGGTGACCTTACTGCTTTGCTCGATTGTTCTTTGCACAGTTGGCGATATTTATTTATTCATATATTTTTTTTTTCCTCTGCTAAACGTTGGTGATATTTTTGACTTAGCTTTCGCGTTACTCGGAAGTCGGATCGAGTTGTTGGACCACTTGAATTTGTTTCTTGGAACAAACACTTGTCAGTTGTCAGTTGTCAGTTGCATCACACACAATGCGGCCGTATCTGTATTGGCTACAGACATTTGTTCCAAGGTTTTTATTCGTCGAATTTGTTGCTTCGGGCTTTTCCTACCGGCGTAAAGATCATTTTGGGCTTTATGGCCTTCTAGAAAGCCCATTCGCCTTAATTAGGCCGAATAGAGATTTGTCCTTTTTTCCTTTCTCTTTTAAAAAGTAAAGAAACCCTTTCGGGCTTTATATTTCTTCAAACAAAATTTTTATTTTGGATTTGACTTAATTACAAATTTACAATCGAAATCAACGGGAAATTAACCGGTCGCTATGGAATTTTAATCATAGTACTGTGGTTGTTCGTAGTGTTTGGTAAACGGGCTGGACCGGGTGGTCCGAGCAAAACCCGAGCACCGGCACGGGTAGCCACGGTCACGGGCATCACGGGCACACGGACAAAACGGGCTGGGCATTATGGGTCTTTTTTTCAAAAATCCTACCATGCCCGTTTAATACCCGTGCCCGTCACGAGTTCGGGGGCAGGATGGTCCAGGTACGGGGGGCGGACGGTCCGGATCCGGTTATATATATATATATATATATATATATATATATATATATATATATATATAAAAGGAGGGATCAAATGACACCATTTTTTGGTGACATGGAATGACACCGTCCATTTTCAAAGTCCAAACAGTCGATCCAAACCGTTCAACTTGATGGATATGTTAAAATGTGCTTACAGATCAAATTTTACATTTTTCTGAATTTTTTTTTGGTTTATTTAGAGGGGTTCAAAAATTCAACGGTCTGAATATAGCGATTTTGTTAAATACTTAATAAATAGTAAAAAAATTTAGAAAAATATAAAATTTGATTTCCAAGTTACTCTTAATATATTCATCATATTGAACGGTTTGGATCGACTATTTGGATTTTGAAATTTTAAAAATAGACATTGTCACACCATGTCACCAAAATAGTGGTGTAATCCGATCCCTCCTCTCTCTCTCTCTCTCTCTCTCTCTATATATATATATATATGAGGAGGGATCAAGTTACAACATTTTTTGAGTTACAACAAGTTACAACAAGCTTTTTTTTTAATTTTGAAAGTCCATATCATTGATCCAAACCGTTAGATATGATCTCTACAATAAAATGTGCTTGGAGACCAAATTTTATATTTTTTGGAATTTTTTTACTATTTATTAAGATGAGTACAAAATTCAATGGTCTGAATTTGACTAGTTTTTGGTCCCATCTTAATAAATAGTAAAAAATTTCCAAAAAAAATGTAAAATTTGGTCTCCAAGCACATTTTATTGTAGAGATCATATCTAACAGTTTGGATCGACGATTTGGACTTTCAAAATTAAAAAAAAGCTTGTTGTAACTTGTTGTAACTCAAAAAATATTGTAACTTGATCCCTCCTCATATATATATATATATATATTTCTGTTTTAAAAAAAAAATAAACAGAAATAAAAAAAGAAAAATAAGAAAAACAGAAATAAAAAACAGAAATAAGAAAAACAGAAATAAAAAAACAGAAATACAAAAAAACAGAAATAAAATTCAAAAATAAGAAAAACATAAATAAGAAACAGAAGTAAGAAAAACAGAAATAAAAAAACAAAAATAAGAAAAACAGAAATAAAAAGCAGAAATAAAAAAAAATAAAATTTTAAAATCAGAAATTAAAAAACAGTATTTAAAAAATAGAAAGGGGGAATTTGGGTTTAAATTTTGAATTTTAGACCAAAAGTAAAAAAAAAAATCTGCCACGAGCTCACAGACACGGGCACGGGTGCACCGGTTCACGGGCACGGGCGTCACGGGTACGGGGGTCCGGGTTCTCACAGTTATTTTTCCAAAAAACTGAGTCCGGCCCGTTTAATACTCGTGCCCGTGTACCCGTGCATACCCGTGGCACGGGCACAGGCACGGGCGAGCCGGTTCAGGTTGATCCCCCGGGGGCATTTACCAAACACTAGTTGTTCGGTACCTTCACCACCGAAATTAAATTTTAATTAAAGCCAACGAATCGGTATTTAGTAAAATAAAACAAAAAAGAAAAGGATTAAAATACACCCTCCCTTTTGTACTCCTAACGTGCACCCTCCCCTCATATCTTCATTTTTAAAGTTCAAATAGTTCTTTATATTAAAATGGGATTGGAGACCAAATTTTACAGTTTTTTTGGAATATTTTTACTATTTTTTCAAAATGTTTGAAAATTGTCACTTTGCTGAGTTTTTTATTATTGTTTAGTTTAATAAAAAATTATGAAAAAATAGTAAAAAAATTCTAAAAAATGTAAAATTTGGTCTCCAAGCACATTTTAATACGAAAAACATGTTAGAAGGTTAAAATCGACTATTTAAACTTTGAAAATAAAGATATGAGGGGAAGGTGCACGTTAGGAGCACAAAAGGGAGGGTACATTTTAACCCTCCTCAATAAAAAAAGCGGTTTTAAGGAGGTTTAATTTAAGAAAAATAGTGTCTTAAGAATTAAGACAAAAAGAGTAAAAATTAAACTCGACTTAAGATTGTAAGGAGTCCTGAGGGTTAAGAAGGAATTGTCAAACATCCACAATAGAAGCACAGTTGGTATGAACTGGAAGTGTCTAATGGACATTGAACTAAAATCAGTACGATGCCCTTTCGGAGTTGTTTGATGCACATTAAAATTTGCATGTTCCCCTTCAAAATTCGTCCATATCAAATTTTTGCAAATTTTAATGCGAATCGAAGGGCTCCAATTGAACATCACACTGATTTTGGTATGGTACCAGGGGTGAAAATGGATAGGGTACTGAGCAAATAGTGGTAAAACCATATATGTATTCATTTTTATTTTTTGGATACAAATACAGATCAAATATTAAAAAAAATACATAAATATTATTTTAAAAAAATACTAACGTTTATAATATTTATCAATTTATTATAGTTAATAATTTTTTTTATAATTATATTAAAATATATATTATTCAAATACAAATAGTTACGTACAATTATAACTTAGAACCATATCAATATTTGTATCTAATTTTTTGAATACGGATCAGATATTATCCATTCTGTTTTTCACCCCTGTCCGGTACCCATCAGACGCCTGCTTCCCACGTACCCACTACGGATTGCTATGTGCATGGCACATTATATGATTGTACTAGATACGACTCAAGTAGGCTTATTTTATACCTTCCATTTAATTCATCATTCACCAACTGACCAACGCCACAAATCACCAACACAATCCCAATTTTTAACACTAAAAGAATTAACTATAAGCTAGCAACCAGTATTTTCATTTCCCTTTTTTATTTTATTTTCCCGTGGAAACAATATGATACATCTACAATGTAAAAATATATATATATATATATATATATATAAATAGCATGGGCACTTTTGCCATTGCCCCCACCTCAATACCCCATCCCTCCACCTCTTATTTAAAACCTTTCAGATGAAAAGCAAAGAAACAAAAAATTTAGAGGCCGAAGTTGCACAGCTGAAGAAATTCCATGTCAGAGTCAACATATTTAGTCCAGAGTTGCTTGTACTGGTTCATGGCCACATCTAACCATGGTTTCATGTTACCGTTGAAATGTAGAACAGCCGCTTTTCGGATTTCTTCAGGGCTGATACTAGGGTTGTAACCAAGTCCCATTACATGCCATGATTTTTCAAGAGGTTTTGTTGTGGTGTAGAAAGTCATTAAACCAGCTGGGAGAACAGTACCAGGTCTCCATAGTAATCCATCTTCATTCTTGAGATCAGTCAAAAAAAAAAAAAAAAAAATTAAAATATCATGCTGTTCGTATTTTAACCAATTATGCTTCAGTTTTTGGAGCTATAATGAGGTATAATGAATTGTGATGACTAGTGTCAAAGATTGCTTTCTTTGATTTTTGCAGCATACAGTTAGGCACAAACCAATTAGGTACAAGGCATTTTATTTATGAGTAAGGCTTGGGTTCTATGGATAGCATAATGCCATATTATAATTATATTTTATAATTATTACAGATCTCGTCTGACTAGCAGTCAACTTAAGCACTGATATCAAGTTCTGTCGAAAACAATAATTTGTTTTTCCACCATGAAAAGTAAAATAACAAAAACTTAAAAAAAAAAAAAAATATGCGTACCATTTCCTGATACTGATGAAACTGCTCGGTGCAGCGCTCGATCCTCCATGATTGCAGATCAAACACATTAACCCCATAAGCCCAAGCACAAGCCCTCGGACTAAACCTCTCTTTAACCACCAGATTAGTGAAATTGAGGTAGCGGTTGTACCTCCTAAACCCCCCGAAGCACATCTCCACTGCACCATTTACATTCCCCTGCAAATCCACCTTCCACAGCTCCGCCAAATCTTTTTGCACCACCACATCATCTTCTAAAAGAATAACTCTCTTTAGTTTTGGGAAAATTTCAGGCAAGTAAAATCTCAGGTAGTGCAGAAGAGAGATTTCTTGCTTTCCAGTCTCCATCTGACGAATCACAGGGGAGTAAGAGGCATCCAGAAAGGTGTACTCATCTGTAGAGTGGAGATCCACGTAAGCCCCACCTGTTGGTGGTCGCTTGGCAAACCAAACCTATTTGACACAATATCCAGTAGGGAAATGCGTTTATGATGACAACAATTAAATAATAAATGAATGAATGAATGAATAGTACCTGCATAGCTGGAAGGTACATGGGGTCAGTGACCACGTGGAAAACATGGCGGGATGGATCGGCAGCATTACGGATCACTGAGTTGACCACGACAGAGACCGCGATTATGTTCTCTGAGAAAATCGCATAGTGATAAAGGCTTGGGTCAGAGGCAATGCTGTCTGAGGTAGAGGGTAAAGCATCTTCTGGGTGCAAAATGCGGTGCTCCATAAGACGCATGGCGAGGCAGTGCAGGGATTTTGGGGTTGAGCTGGCCGCAATTTGGGAAGAGAGGTCACCGAGCTTCCTGTTTTAGAGATTTATAGAATATAAGATCTCTTTGATTGCTACATTTCATTCTCTCTTTTCTTATTAACCTTTTTTTTCATTCTCCATTGCATTTGTTTTAGTTTGTATGTTTTTGTTTATAACCATTGGTTTCCTTCATGTCAATCAAAACGTTTAAGTCAAAAAACTTACAAAACATATGGCATATTACATTGTTAACTGCCTCAGACAATCATTTAATTGGTCGGTGTACTCTCAAGAATTAGATTTGTTGTTAGTTAGTGAACCACTGGCATATATGCTATGGATTGTACCAGATTTTGCAAATAAATCAAATATTTGATATGAAGTCCCTATTGGGAATTTATTTGATTGGCTGAACCAGGATATCTCAAATTTCTTAGTGCCAATCCCATTTCCCATCCAACCAAACCATAGGCCAAGCTCCCTACAGCGCTTCAGGTGTGGCGGTGCTTGTAACAGATCATGAGGCGCTTCAAAAATCCCCACGCAACAACTTTGTCTCCAGAGCTCACATTTCGCAATACATCAATTGAACCAACAACCGTAGAAAATGAGTCCAGAATTTTGAGTACCTGGCCCGATGTAGCTGTTCATTCACAGAGAAAATTGTGTCTCGTAACTTTTGTATCTTAATTTGCGTATCAAAGGCCTCCTTGGACTCTGAGACGAGCTGTCGTGCGAGCTTAACCCGATCTTTCGCCTCCTTCTCGACTGGGTGGAGCGAATCCTCATCAGATCCAACCCGTGACGCGAGCTCAGAAAGCGACGAAGCCAAGTTAGAGAAGAGTCGTACCTGACGCGAGGCATCGATCTTGAGGCGGCGAGAATAGGCCGCGTAGGCGGAGACCAACGCAGCGTGATCGGACGCCTGGCGTCGAATCAGATCGAAATGAAGGGACTGGATGGGGTGGGGTTGGGTGGTGGCCTTGGTCGAGAGGAGGAACGATATGGCGACGAGAAAGAGAAGTGTGGATAGAAAGGATAGAAAGATGCGGTCTGTAAAGAACGAACGGAGGCCGTTCATTGGCCTGATCGGACGGCCACCAGCCATCGGTGGCGAGATTGGAAAGGTGGAGCTTGGAAGTGGAGCAAGTGAGACTGGCTACTTGGCTAGTGCGTAGTAAGACTAAACAGGGAGTAATGGAGTGGTGTTTGGATATTGGATCGGGAGGAGAAGATCGATCCGTTAAGATTAGGTGAGTATTCAATCCAGATCGTTCATTAAAGATGCTAGGAATTCTGTCGGCTGTGACTGTGAGACGGACTGACGTATAAAAAGCCGTTATATCTATTGATGGATTAGTTGTTGCTTCATGCAGCAGCGCACAGATGATCGATCCTAACAGCGCTTCATATGACTCTTCCGTTGCATTAAGCACAATTTACTCTGTCAATATCTTTACTTAGAAAACGCGTTAGGTTGAAAGGCACCCATAAAACAAGTGTGGTGTCGAACTGTCAAACAAGAGTGTTTTAGGTAGACTACGCATTTACGCACGCCTCGGATTCGAGCTTCTCTTGAAAGATCCGAAGTCCGAAAGAGGATTTTCAATTAAAGAAATACGGGCCAATGCCTCGTAGAATCTGGCCCAGAAAATCCAAGAGGCCGTTTAGCAGAGGCCTTGTATAATTAACTCGAATCTCAATAGTGAAGACATGTGCCCCCACTGTAAGCTCTTCAAACCCTAAAGCTGGAAAATTATATTTATGTATCCTTACTACTACGATTTTTTTAAAAATACCCATAAAAATAACATTTTATTAAAAATAATTAGGTTTTAGCAAAATTTATAAAAACACTCAAACCTCGGATTTTTTCCGCGCTCCGGAATTTTTATTCCAAGCTGCGGAAAAATTTCGCCCCCCGAAAAAAAAAAAAAAACTTTTCCGACCGCCGATATTTTCCGCGGCCCAGATTTTTTATTTATTTATTTTTTTTAGAGTTTGGAGTTAGGAAAATAATGTTTTTTTGGGAATTTTTTTGTCCAACTTTGCACCTCTGATTAACATATCAAAACATCTTCAAAAAGCATGAAAATTTACCGACATGCATTCTTTACTTCATATAATAAGACTGTAAAGTTTCATATAAAATCTCAAAACAGATCGTGAGATATCGGCTCTCAAAAATTGCCCGAACTGCTGAAGGAGTGTTTCTGAGCCCAAATTTGCACCTCTGGTTAACATATCAAAACACCTTCCAAATATATGAAAATTTACTGACTTACATTTTTTACTTCATAGAACAATACTGCGAAGTTTCTTATAAAATATCAAAATAGATTGTGAGATATCGGCTCTCAAAAATTGCCTGAACTGCTGAAGGAGTGCTTCTTAGTCCAACTTTGCATCTCTGGTTAACATATCAAAGCACCTTCAAAAAACATGAAAATTTACTGATATTCATTATTGACTTCATAGAATAATACTGTAAAGTTTCATACAAAATCTCAAAACAGATCGTGAGATATCGGCTCTCAAAAATTGCCCGAACTGCTGAAGGAGTGTTTCTGAGCCCAACTTTGCACCTCTGGTTAACATATCAAAGCACCTTCAAAATATATGAAAATTTACTGACTTGCATTTTTGACTTTATAGAACAAGACCGTGAAGTTTTATATAAAATATCAAAATAGATCGTGAGATATCGGCTCTCAAAAATTGCCTGAACTGCTGAAGGAGTACTTCTTAGCCCAATTTGCACCTCTGGTTAACATATCAAAGCACATTCAAAAATCATGTAAATTTACCGACATGCATTATTGACTTCATAGAATAATACTGTAAATTTTCATACAAAATCTCAAAACAGATCATGAGATATCGGCTCTCAAAAATTGTCCGAACTGCTGAAGGAGTGTTTCTGGGCCCAACTTTGCACCTCTGGTTAACATATCAAAGCACCTTAAAAATATATGAGAATTTACTAACTTTTATTTTTGACTTCATAGAACAAGACTGTGAAGTTTTATATAAAATATCAAAATAGATCGTGAGATATCGGCTCTCAAATATTGCTCGAACTGCTGAATGAGTGCTTCTTAGCCCAAATTTGCACCTCTGGTTAACATATCAAAGCACCTTCAAAAATTATGGAAAATTACCGACATGTATTCTTGACTTCATAGAATAAGACTGTAAAGTTTCATACAAAATCTCAAAACAGATCGTGAGATATCGACTCTCAAAAATTGTCCGAACTGCTAAAGGAGTGCTTCTTAGCCCAACTTTGCACCTCTAGTTAACATATCAAAGCACCTTCAAAAATCATGAAAATTTACCGACATGTATTTTTGATTTCATAGAACAATACTGTGAAGTTTCATACAAAATTTCAAAATAGACTATAAGATAATGAAACATAACAAAATTGAAAACTGAAACATAATAAAACATATACTAAGAAGATAATAAAATTGAACGTAACAAATCAAAATTCAAACATAAAAAAAATAAATTCTCTCTGAAGAAGTGCTTCTGAACCCAAATTTGCATCTCTGATTAACATATCAAAACACCTTCAATCATGAAGCACTCTTTCAGCAATTCGAGCAATTTTTGAGAGCCGATTTTCCATGATCTGTTTTGAGATTTTGTATAAAACTTCACAATATTGTTTTATGAAATCAAGAATACATGTCGGTAAATTTTCATGATTTTTGAAAGTGCTTTGATATGTTAACCAGAGGTGCAAAGTTGGGCTAAGAAGCACTCCTTTAGCAGTTCGGACAATTTTTGAGAGCCGATATCTCACGATCTATTTTGATATTTTATATGAAACTTCACAATATTGTTCTATGAAATCAAGAATAAATGTCGGTAAATTTTCATGATTTTTGAAGGTGCTTTGATATGTTAACCAGAGGTGCAAATTTGGCTAAGAAGCACTCCTTCAGTAGTTCGGGTAATTTTTGAGAGCCGATATCTCACAATCTATTTTGATATTTTATATAAAACTTCACAGTCTTGTTCTATAAAATAAAAAATGCAAGTCGGTAAATTTTCGTATATTTTGAAGGTGCTTTGATATGTTAACCGGAGGTGCAAAGTTGGGCTCAGAAACACTCCTTCAGCAGTTCGGGCAATTTTTGAGAGCCGATATCTCACGATCTGTTTTGAGATTTTGTATGAAACTTAATAGTATTATTCTATGAAGTCAAGAATGCATGTCGGTAAATTTTCATGTTTTTTAAAGGTGTTTTGATGTGTTAATCAGAGGTGCAAAGTTGAACAAAAAATTCCCAAGAAAACATTATTTTCCTAATTCCAAACTCTAAGAAAAATATAAAAAAATCCGGGCCGCAGAAAAAAAATATCCGCCCTCGGAAAAAAAATTAATTTTTTTTTCGGGGCGCGAATTTTTTCCGCGGCCCGGAATAAAAAATCTGCAGTTTGGGTATTTTTATAAATTTTGCTGAAACCTGATTATTTTTAATAAATTTTTTTTTATTGGATATTTTGAAAAAAATCGGCTTACTACTCAGCGGCGGTGTGAGTGAAAATCACGTTGTTAAAATCCACAGATAGATTATCTTTTCTTTTTTAAATTAACATCCCTTCTTATAAAAGGCAAAAAAAAAAACTCGTCGCATTTATACATTTCAGAGAAAGTATTAAAAACATAATCATATTTAAGGAATAACTTCACAGTTAATAACAGAGTAATAAGTTTGGAATTTAAAAATAATTAAGCGAGATCTGAAATTCGTGATCGATATGAGTATATTTCTGGAATATTTGTTTTTAATTCAAATAGTATATCAAAATATTAATATTATTGGAAAGTAAAAAGTGGTAAATTTCACAAATAATTTATGATAACTTACACCAGTACTATGGTTAATTTGTATAATTATCCTTTATTAATATAAAGGTAATGTTATGATGCAGACCAGATTGCGAAGGATTTTATGGTCCGGGTCGACAAAATGAATAAGAAATGCAAGTCAAAGAAGTCTCGAAAATGAAATTCTTGTTTTCTGGAATTTCATTTTATCCATTTAGTTATTTTGATGAATGTGAAAGGATATATTAGTTATTTCATCCATTTAGGTAGTTATTTTCAGTTTCTTTTATTTTGAACCAAAGCAACCTTATAAGGCTGTCTGGATGTATATTTCCAGTATTATTTATAGACTTTAAATAAAACAAAAAGAAATTGTTTCTCTTTCGAGTGTACTTGCAAAAGCAATTATTCTCGTTACTTGCTGCGTCATGTTGCTCCCTTAAGTGAAGATCGATGTAGAAGTCGAGATTGAGATTGGAGGTTCGAGAATTCCAATTTGCATCGAATAATAAATATATTAAATGAATTAGATCTAGACCTAGACCTTTGAAATGGCGATGGCCTCCATTCTCTACCACCTTTCTCCACCCTTTCATCTTGCCTCTCCTCTCAATCATCTCATCCAGGTGGGTACGGTCCCTATACTATCTCAAACTGTGGTAGGCTCCATTCCCATCTATCCTACCTTTCTGCTTTTTGGGACTGCTCATTCCCCTCAACAAATCAATGGCGCAAGGTACTTACATCTCAACCCCCCATCGAATTTGTTGATTTCCCAGCCTAACCCCGCCATCTACCCTTCAAATCAAGAACCAGTGAGGGGGCTTCGGTCCATACATTTGGCTCATGTGCTAAGCTCATATTCCTATAGGGGTTGTTTAAGGAATGAGAATGCACAACTATCAGAGAGAATCCCCAAAACCGTGTCATTACACGCCCACTATCCAGATACCTCTTTTGCTCATCTCAAAAAGGAGTGTAATCTTCAAAAGAAGGAAAATGAGTGTAATCAAAAGGGGAAGGAAAAGATTCTAGCATCATTTTCGGAGCCCTATCAGCCACACTTTCCTACAAACAAAATAAAAATAATAAAATGTGAAACCACCCCCAAACAATATAAAAATTCTATCCTAGGGCCCCATCCATCCACTATTCAATCTACTGCTCCAAACAAAATCTCCCTACCTCAATTGGCCAAACACCAACTCTTGCTCCACTGCCGATCAACTACAAAACAAATGTCTCTCTTAACGAAGGAAGACGAGGAGCTTATTCATAAGTTCATTGGATTGTCCACGGAGGAGCCTCAGCAAGTGGCAATCCGGCTACCCTGGAATGTCTCCCAAGAACCAGAGTGGTCGAGTTGTCTACTGCTTAAGGTGCTGATAAACAAGACAGTCATAGACTCATCTTTCCAAAATACTATGATTAGTACATGGAAGGTGGATCCGGGGACAAAGGTCACCCCTCTCTCAAAGGGGGCATATATGGTCCAATTTCAGAGCAGAGAAGAGATGCAGAGGATCTGGGTTGGGGGTCCGTGGTCATACAGGGGGGATATTGTAGTAATGAGACAAGTAGCGGGACATGGGGATTTGGTGCCGGACCTCATTGACACGGTGGAAGTTTGGGTTTAGCTATACAATATCCCGGTAGCATCTCTCAAAGAGGAAGGGAAGATCATGCTTGGACAGGAAGTGGGCAAGCTAGTCTCGCCTCCAGTTGGTGGTTTTGTGGGAGGCCGTCGTTTTGTGAAAATGAAAGTAATGATCCCCATCAATGAACCGATAAAGGATAGGGTCAAGGCAGTGCACCCTACGCTTGGAGAGGTGGTGGCCCACTGCCACTATGAGAAACTCTCAAGGATCTGCTGTTTATGCGGCATCATTGGCCATGTTATGGCTGAATGCCCGGAGCACCTACGCCTGGTCCGTCTGATGTTAAACCCCAACATTAAGCAGCAGCCTGGAATGGAAAGCATACTGAAGCCCAAAAAAGAAAAATGGATAATTGACCTCAGTGCAATTCCTAAGCCGCAGCCAAGCAGTCAGGGGGGCCCAGTAAAGAGATCTTACCAACAATTAAAGGAGAGTAGCCCAGCAATAGGCTGGGAGGGATTTGAGCCGACCGCAGCAATGGGAACAAGTGGAAGTGACTCTGTTGGAGAGAATATGGAGTTTGCTCACTCTTTTCTTTCAAAAAAGCCTAAGCCGACGGGGCAGAATGCGTTGGCAATGAATATATGAACATTTTCTCGTGGAACTGTCGGAGTAGTGGAGGCACGACAGTGGCCATGTTAAGCCGGTACCTCCATTTCACGAGGGCAAACATAGCATTTATTATGAAAGCAAGATGTGGTGGAGTAATGGCAGAAAGGAGAATTCAAAAGTTGCCCTTGTGTAATGCGGAAGTAGTTCAGTCAGAAGGTTCCTCAGAGGGGTTGTGGCTCCTATGGGGAAGTGAGTGTAAGGTCTCGGTGGTTTTAAAAAATAGTAGTGTGATAGTAGCTGATGTAAAATACTTGACTGAGGAGTGGAGAATGGTAGGAGTTTATGGGGGATCCATCCAGGATAAACAGCTCAGCCATTTGGGACCTAATTGACTCTTTTTTGGGGGATGTAGATAAGCCTACTTGCATTTTGGGGGATTTTAATGCGATAGTGGCTGAGGAGGAAAAAATAGGTGGGAGTGCACATCTAGGCACACAAAATAGAAGGTTCAAGGAATGGATTCATGGAGCTGAGTTGTTAGACCTGGGGTATCACGGTCCTTGTTTCACTTGGACTAATAAAAGGGCGGATAATGCAAATGTGTCAGAGAGGTTAGACAGGGATCTGGGCAATTTGGCATGGACTCTGAAGTATCCAAAAAGTGCTGTTTTTCACATCCTGAGATTTAACAGTGGCCATATGCCAATCCTGTTGAGAACAGAACCTAGTCCGATTGCAAAACTGCGAAGGTTCAGAACAGAAAATTGGTGGTTGGCAAAGGAGGGATTCAAGGATATCTGTCTCAAGGCAGCTGTACAGGGTAACCATGAATGGAATGAAGTGTGTAAGTCGCTCAAAAAGGAAGTTGCAAAGTAGGAAGAGGTCAAAAATTCTCCTTAGGTTATGCTCCGTAAGGTTGAGTCCCAAATGTTGCAGCTCAACTCACAACCTCAAACTTAGCGAGTTCTGGAGGAAGACAAAAAATTGTAGAAAGAGCATAGTGACTATCTCACCATGTTGGATATCTTTTGGCACCAAAGGTCACGAGTAAACTGGGCACAGCTAGGAGATCGAAATACGCAATTTTTTCACTCCACAGCAGTGGTTAGGCATCGGAGAAACCAGATCCGTGCAATGCAGGCTGAAGATGGGTCCTGGGTAACCACTGACAGGGAGATACGATGACTGTTCCTTGGTCATTTTTGTGATGTCTATGCGGGGTCAAAATGTATTCCGCTTCAACAGGTGCTGTCTGAGGAGGTATTTCTAAACTTGCCAAAGATCCCCCAAGTGGTTCACCATGGTTTGATTGCCCAACCAACAGAACAGAAGGTGTTTGCTGCATTGACATCGCTTGGTTCGGATAAGGCATTGGGTCCGGATGGAGTGAACGCAAGACTTATCCAACAACAGCGGGATGTGTTCTGCATGGCAGTCATGGAGCAGATTAGCAAGTTCTTCTGTGAAGGTCATCTCTCATCTAATGTGGCTCGATCCAATTTGATTCTGGTGCCTAAGTGTGAGAACCTGACTAAGGTAACAGCATTCAGACCCATCTTAGTTTGTAATGTCATATACAAACTCATTTCTAAAATTCTGGCAGCAAGAATTAAGCCTTTTATTGCGGGACTGATTTCGGAGAACCAATGCGCTTTTGTTCCGGGAAGGAAAATATTGGAGAATGTTATCCTTCTTAGGGAGATTATCCACTCTTTCAAGTCATCTGATTATAAAAACAGAGATTTTTGTTTAAAATTAGACCTTTCCAAGGCGTTTGATAGAATGAATTGGGGATATCTCCAATCAATCCTTCCACTGTACGGGTTTCCAAATCAACTCAGTGAATGGATTATGCTCTGTGTAAAGTCGGCAGAATTCTCAATTATTGTCAATGGGCGAGGTGATGGCTACCTAAAACTGAGATCAGGGTTGCGACAGGGTTGCGCCTTGTCGCCTTACCTATTTATATTGGGGATGGACATTCTGTCAAGAGGGCTCTCATATCTGATGGATTCGGGGCAGCTTACTGGAGTCAAATTGGCACCCTCAGCCCCGGTAATTACCAACTCTCTCTATGCTGATGACTTATTGTTATTTGGTAAGGCAAACATGGAGGAGGCAGCAGTGCTAATGGGTGCCATGAATGTCTTCTCATCAATCTCGGGGCAAAGGGTGGGCGCTGAAAAAAGTGAAGTCTGGTTTAGTAAGTGCACTCCTGATGATATAAAGGAGGAGGTTACAAGGATCTTAAGGGTAAGAAATGAGCAGTTGACGGGAAAATATTTGGGTGCTCCTATCAACACAAACACAGGGGCATTTAATTTCCTTATTGATAAGTTCATGTCAAGGTTGCAAGTGTGGAAGGGTAGAAAACTGACACCAAGTGGGAGGTTGATAATGATCAAATCAGTTCTCCAATTGGTGCCACTGTACTACTTTGGTACTGCCAAGCTACCACAAGGGGTCCTATGTAAACTAACTTCTATAATAAGGAGTTTTTTCTGGGGGAAACAGGCAGGGGAGTGCTACTTAGCGTATGTGGCATGGGATAATATTACAGCACCTTTGGAGCTGGGGGGTTTGGGGATCCGGGATCTGACTCGAGTGAATGACGCAATGCTTATGAAGGCCTTATGGAAGGTGGCTGAGGGGAATGAGTCACTTTGGGTCAAGGTTATAACAGCAAAATACATTCCAAGATCCGAGCTGTGGTTATCTAAGAGAACATATAAATGTACTCTATTTTGGAGGAGTATAATGGCTTTACGTGAGAAGATGAGTTCTATGTCTGCTTGGGAGATTGGGAATGGTCAACTTTGCAAGGTTTATGGCCAACCAGGTTTCCGGGTGTTTTAGCATATATTCCAAATGGGGGAAGTGATAGGGGCTTAGTTGTAAAAGACCTACTGGTAGAGGGTCAGACTCAATGGGATGTATCAAAGCTAATGGAGAGGTTTGGCTATCTCAATAGCATGCATATAATCTCAAATATACCCCCCCCCCCCCCCCCCCCAATAGAAAGCAAAGGGAGTGATAGGCTCATGTTCAACCTCTCAACGGATGGTAAATTCTCAGTCAAAAAGGCATATAAACATTTGAATCAGTCTTGGAGGTATGTGACAGGGAATCAACCCTCAGTTTGGAAGAAAATCTGGAAGTTTGGAAGCATACAACCGCGCCTCAGAGTTTTTCTGTGGAAATTAGTTAACGGAGCTCTTCCACTGGCGAAAATATTTTTTTACAGAACAGGTTATGGAGTGCCAAGCTGTGCACTTTGCTCGCAGGATGATGAGGATGCTATTCACATGGGATTTAAATGCCCGTTTGCTCGGGCTTGCTGGCTGGCATCGGATATCCCTCTCCGTATCGAGCAACTACCTAATACGGTAAGAGAAGTGCTGACACAGGTCCTCCAATGGATGTCAGAGGAGCAGTGGTCTATGTTTGCAAGTATCCTTTGGGCCATTTGGAGGTGTAGAAACGCCAAGGCTTATCAGGGATAGCAGCAAACTATTTCCCTCTTCTTCAAGTATGTCTCCCTAATCAAGAGAGAAACTATGTTGGTTAATTCATGCACTGGTATTGTTCCAGGAGGTGTGACTATGGTTGGGGAAGCAACAAAGAGATGGGTGTGTTTCACTGACGCTTCATGGGTTAATTCATGGGATACTGGTATGGGATTTTTTCTGCAAGAAGGAGAACAACTGCTAGCATATGGTATTCAATACACTTCCTCTTCGTGTCCTCTGCAAGCTGAGGCTAAGGCTTTAGCTACTGCTATGGCTTTTGTGCAATAAAGAGGTCTACATTATTGCACTTTCTGCACAGATAATCTGGTATTGGCAAAAGAAGTTTCGAAGATTCAGCCACCGATAATTGTTGATTGGAGAGCCGCCAAAGAATTTTTTCTGATTTGGGAATTTTTACAAAAAAATCGGGACTGGAATTGTATTTACATTTCAAGGAGCCACAATGAGATGGCTGATAGATTAGCGGGTTTGGGTACAAGGGAGAAAATGGATCTGGTGGGATTTACATACCCAATTATAAATGGTATTTGCTAATAGTTGTAATATGATAGTTTTGATTAATAGAAATTGCCTACGGGCGTGTTTGAAGCAAAAAAAAAAATTAATTGTCAATTCATCTGGGAATAATATAAATAATACAAATAAAATCCGACATTTTTATTTTTATCCATTTTTTAAAATATTTTATAAAAAATAACCATGTTTTAGAGTTTTTTTTTAATATTATATATATACATATACTGATATACATATATTATATATATATATTATAAAAAAAATGAATTTATCAAAGAAAAAAAAAACTATAAGTCATAGTTTTTTTTCTACAGCTTGGGTATTTAAAAAAAAATCCTAAAACATAGTTATTTTTAATAAAATATTTTAGAAAATGGATAAAAATAAAAATATCAGATATAGTATAAAAACCTTATAACGATCGACGTCGAGGCAAATAAAATTGTGACAGCAATATATGTGACCTGCTGATGTTGAAAGGTCGGTTTAGCTCTACTGATATCGTTCGGACAGAGAAATATTGAAGGATGCAAGCAAGTTCCACTAATATTATTCATGGAAAAGTAAGTCCTCAACTCAACATAGAATAAAAGGGGAGATTAAAAAAAAATTGTAATAATTCAATAACTTTCATTATAGTATGTTTTCAGACTGTTATATTTATAAGCCATATTTATCTCCAAAAACTAGGTAATAATTAATACAACACTCAACAATATTTTTTTTTTTAAATTCTCGAAACAACATTTAATAATCTCTTACAAACAGAAGCAAGCCCACATATAAGACTTTCCCATATATACTATTAGGGTCTGTTCGGCTGCAAGTCGGGAATTATAATGGGTTTGAGTTTAGATTCAATTTGAATGGCTGGAACACTATTTCCGTGAGAAAAAAAAATCACTCGGAGTGATTTTTTCCACAGTAAAAGCCGAACAGGCCCTTAGATTCTTCTCCTACACAAAAGATAATTTTGTCATAATTAATCTGTTGAGTCCAAAATCTCCTGCTGAACTTGGGGATGTAAAAAATTACTTTGTGATTGGATACGTCACAGCATACATGGCACATGTATCGGTCATGTGTTGTGGCTCACATTGTCTCGTGACTTGATCATCTTTTGGAAAATTAGCATGAGTATAACAAATCATACGAAAGATCTGGTCACGGCACGTGACGTGGTCACTCATGCTTAGAACCATTAGATCTTTGATTGAATGGTGGATTTTAAATAAACTAACTTAATTATTGTGAAAAAAATAGTTAAGTGTGAGACACATCACGTGTGGTCACAACATGCATTGGTCATAACATGATAACTAACGTGTTGTGATCATTTTTCTGAATTTAGTCAAAGCATGATATATGTCACGTAAAAATTTGACTTGATCATAACATGTCACGTGACGTCACAGCACTGACATGTGTTTACATCCCTAGTTGAGTCCATAATAAAAATTTGTGTCGAGCAACCCACAATAATGTCTTATTAGCTAATAGATTTAAACATAGTTAGCTATTTAAAACCAATTACTCTTGATCTCTTGCCTTACCCAAAAAAATTATAAATCCACACCTGCTGAGATACCCACAAAACATTGCTCAAACACCAGCAGAATATATACTAGCTGCATTTATTCTCTCTAGCTAGATTATAAACATAATTCACATCTAACTTAATAATAACACACATAATCTGAACAGTCTAGTTATCTTAGCACACATATTTGTCCATGATGCCTCGTGTTAATTTATGGGAAAATTCAAAACATAAAGTTTATTGAAATTTTTGTAAGTTCTTCGTAATTTTAAATCACCTTAATTTAAAGCTTATATGAATATATAAGTTAATAGTCAAAATACAAAACATGTAAATTTGTTCATGAAAGTAATTAATCCAGATCAGAAAATGTTTAGTTGTCTTTGATCAGGGTCATCCTGAGCATAAACTGAATTAATATTAATTTGACTGACACCATGACCAGCTTGTTGTTGACTTGATCAGTTGACGGGGGCGGCCGGACAATATATGTCATATGCTTTAATTATGCACATGTTGGATTGGGCTTTGGCATGAGTACTTATATATATATATATATATATATATGTATGATATAAAATCATTCTATACAGACAGATCTACCTCACAAGTTAATTACAGGAAATGGATTTACTTGCATGCATGCATGTCGCAACTCGATCGCAACATACGCAATTTACGAGTGCAGTAAGTTCAGTACGTAACTCTTAAAATCTTGTCAGTAGCCTTTTGAGAATTTGGGTTCAGTAAATACTGGATAGATCTGATCATCTGACAACCTTTTAGAGTCCGTGCTGGAGTGGCAGAGACCTTCATTTCTGATGATATATATATTAATTAATGAATGAATTATTCAATTTCACAAAAAAAAAAAAAAAAAAAACCTATTTGATCTCAATCAGTAATATCTTGGAGGGTTATTAATACACCACATGTGAAGTGTTTGACCTTTTTCCTTTACCCCTTTTTTTTTATTTTTTCATTTAAACCTTGTAGTATATTGGTCCATATTTTATTAATACTGGACAGCCAATCACATATAAATGTAACAACAATATGAAATTTGCATGTGATATAGCTGTAAAATTAAAGAAAAACCGAAAGGTCCCTCCCCATGAATGTCATGAAGGAGACCAATAAAAAGCACTCAACGCATGCAGAGGTGCATATGCTACATATGTATATGAAATTATATATAAGATCCATATATTTTATATGTGAGGTTAATCGATGCTCGTGAAGAGAGATTAATTACATTTCGCACTAACTTTACTAATTACATATAACGAATATTATGATCATACCACGTACATATATATGTGACCTATACCCTCTTATATAATAAGCAAATTAAAACTTAGCTTAACTGTTTTATTCGTTTCATCTCCAGTTCTCTTAATATATGAAATAAGACTATTACGCCTAGAGTTTGTATAGTATCTCAATTTGAAATCCCTGATATTTAGAACAATTAGTTGGAAATTCACGAGACTTGATCCTTTAATATTCATGCCAATGCGGATCGGATTACATGATTAATTCATTGAACCTATATATGGTCAATTGGTCATGCATGATTAATTCAAATGCTCAAGATGCTACAGAAGCTTTCTTATTTTACAAGGAAAGATCGATGAAGGTTCTTTCTTCCAGTTTCTACAAGTACATATTACATAGGCAACGTGTACTCTTTCTCTCTGTTTAAAATTTAAAGCTAGCACTGTACTTGGCAGTGCAGCAGCCATTACTTGCACACATGAGACACCCCCATGTGACCCATAAAATTGCCAAGTAATTTAAATAAATGGTCCATGTGGATTAGGTATCCTCAATTCCTCATGCCATACCTTTTGGCATACGAGATGCTATCTATAGCTAGCTAGGTCAAATTTATATGAGAATTAAGGGACTATATATATTATATTGTTTCAAGGTATTTAATTATGGACCAGCTAGCTCATGCAATGGTTATATATAGCCCAAGCAATAAAACTTTGTCTTGGTTGGTCAGTTTCTCCTTTTTATCATTTATTTCGGGTAATAAATTAGGCTGAAAAATACGCAACATTTTCATTAGAAAAATAAAAATAAAATAATTGATTAGGACCTCACCTTACTTTTGTCAAAAAAGAAAAAAAAAATTAAAAGGATAAAGGCTCAATAATTAATATAGTTATCTGCAAGATTCAAATCGTCTTTTAATTTAAAAGTGAAGAGAAATTAAAATTACATACATGTTTAATTATTTTCTATAACAATTATGCAAATGATCAACAACTACATTTGGTGTTGATCTTCTTAATTATAGCCGACACTTAATTTGATGAAGCGTCTCCAATTGCTACAATATCATACAACTTGGTAAACAGAAAAGGCATTAATTAAGGCTTTCTGTATCAAGGACCCTTTGTCCTTTACTTTGATGATATATATAACTGCTAATAAACGACTAGAAATAGGAACCAATTAATGAATCAAAATTGGCATCTTCTACAAACTATCTTTTAATTAGGACTATGTTCACTGAATTGCACTATTTCATCATAAATATATTAGGTAAAAAGTTAACTATTCATGATAAGCATCTGATCTCTGGTTATTATATACTTGCAATTATTCAGGAATGTTTATGAAGATTTATATCCAACAGAGTTCCAAATAGGTATATATGGGAATTTTATTGCGCAGGTTCATATTGGTAAAGTATTATATTCTCTGTGTAATATTTGTATGACATCAAGCTGGTAAGCTTTCCATTTCTGACATATCGACAGCTAGTGCAACTATCTACATACTGGTACACACTGATTTTAGCTATATATCAATTAATATAAATTGTTAACCAAATAAGCAACTGTAGTGTTTTTGTATGTGACATAGTTGATGCTCTCAATTATAGAACACAAACATCTTTTCGTAATTAAAAATGTGAGATTGAGATTGTAGTACGTGGTGTTTCATACAATGACATCCATCGATTAGGTCAGTAGTCAGGTTAATTTACCAGTTCAGCAGTCCATTTCACCATGGTCAAGTGCCTAATAATTGGTGTCCAATTAATTAATTGATGTATGATTTTAGTTCTCATCTTTTTTAATTTTTAATAAACGTCAGCCAATTAATTTTCCGCTTATATTAGTCCTTAAGTTTCTATTTTGGTTTTATTATCATCTAAACAGAGACCAAATTGATATATACTCTAATTAAGTTGACACAACGGCTGGCATGACTACTAAATCCCTTACAAGCTAAGTCATTGATTAGCAATTCATTAATAATTAGTTTAATTATGTATACATGCTAATCTTGGTAAATACAGTCTTAAATATTTTATCATCATAACTAATTAACCCAGAAGAAAAATCTAAGCACGTGCAGTGTAGTACAATTATCAAGGACAAAATAGGAAAAACTAGATTAGTGATGTCACTCAAGTTTAATTACTATAAGAAGCTGGTGAATAGATACTGTCATGCAACTGTAGCTCTCACAAAGAGCAAAAAGTACATGTTATTTTCATATTATACTGACATCTAACTACAAATAATTTACAATTATTTTCTAACTGCAGGCGCTCAGTTCTTCCATCTCACTTCAAACAAATTGATGTTACTAATTTAATTTCAGAAATAAAAGCTAATTAAAACAGAAATAATTTATTTAGAAAAACTCCGTTGGATCATCTAATGGCAACTGGAGACCTTCTAAATTAGGCATCTCCTCTTGTCCAGCAGTGCTATCCTCAAACAACCAATTCTCAAGCCAAGAGAAAGGCTTGCACTCATCACGGCTAGAAACAGATCCGCACCGAACCAAACCCTGGCTTGAACCCGAGTCTGAGTGGTTGGTTCTCAGCTTAATCGGAGAATTTTTCATCCATCCTTGAAGCAGCTTTGAGATGTTCTCAGTACTAGATGCATAAACAACATTGTTTGTTGTACCAGATGAAGATGCATGACTGGTTTTGAACAAGTGAGAATCAATCAAATCACCATCCGGATAAGGCTTTTGTTCATTGTGAGATAATGCTTCGCGCAACGCCTGTTTGGCAGTGTGGATGTTGGTTTGAAGCCTTCTTTCCCATTGGCCTTTGCTCAACGACCGGTGGTTGTTGTTTAAGGTTATTCTTTCGGTGCCGTCTTGCGCTTTCATGAGTTTTTTCTTGAGATGAGTGTTCCAGTAATTCTTTATATCGTTATCAGTTCTCTCTGGTAAATAAGAGGCTATGGCAGCCCACCTACAAGTAGAGAAATTGAATTGATTATAGGTTGAAAGAGATTTATTATATTTGTTAATCAATAATTAATTAGGTGTCTATTAGGGTAAAGATATTGATAGAGTTAGCTTAACTTCAGACAGCGCACTACCAATAGAAAGTTAGAAACAAAATAAATAAATTATATGACTGATGTGTTGCATGAAGCTAAACCAGCTCTGTCAGTATGAGTATATTTTTGCCTACCTATTGCCAAGGAGCGCTTGGAGATGAATAATTAGTTTCTCTTCTTGCTCAGTGAAGCTGCCCCGTTTAATCCCTGGCCGTAGATAATTTGTCCACCTTAGCCTACAGCTCTTGCTACACCTCATCAAACCTATAAATCATATTAATAAATAAATTAAAAAGCTAGCATATACATACATATATATATATATATATATATATATAATTGAGAGTACGCAGTGGTAATTAATAATTAATAAGTAAGTAATTACCAGTGTTAGAAGGCACGGTGCGCCAGTTGTTGGGGCCGTGCTCTTGGATGTAAGAGACGAGCATGAGGTCCTCCTCAGGTGTCCATGGCCCTTTCTTCACCCCTTCTTTTCCTTTCTCACAGCAAGGCGCTCTTCCCATTAATTCTCTTAATTTTCTCTCTTCTCTGTTTTTGAAGGAAGGAAGGATGGGGGTTTACAGTTTAGTTCCAGTCCCAGTTATGACACAACGAGGTATATATATATATATACACACACACAAACACAACACAAGAAAAGAAACCTTTGGGTGACTAGTAAGTATATGGCCGCTGACCGACTGGATGTCTGACATCTTTTTTTTAAGTAAAAGGGGAGAGAAAGCACAAAACTTTGGGTGGACTTGTGGTATGGCAAATGGCCAATGGGAAAAGGAAGGGACGAGGTGGGGCTGCATGTGTAAGTGGGCCAGGCCAGGTGGAGCAGAGCAGGTATGGAAAGAGTCAAACATGGGGAGGGACAAGCATTTACTCTGTGGGACCTATGACCTATCTCGCCTTTTATTTTGCTCTCTAATTTTTCACTGCTCATGAGTCATGACCATTGGTTAAATATTTCAGAGTTTTTAGTATCTTAGTTATTTTTTATTTTTTTGTTTTCTAATAGGCTAAAATCTAAAATAAAAATATTTAAATAAATAGTTAGATATGAAATATATTATTTTGGAGGTGGGTTCAAATTAAGGACGGAGTTAAGACTTTCAATTATGAGAGTCAACTATAAATGAGGTCAATTATATTAATTAATTTTATATTGTTTATATCATTTTATTCTAAACTATATATAAAATTATGTATAATTAAAAAAAAGTTAAAAAATAAATAGAGGTCAATTGATCTCATTCTTTATTACTAACTCCGTTAAACATGAGTCTCATATTCTTATTTATATTTTCCAATTTCAAATAGCCCATTCAAACTATTTAATATGAATTCATATTAAATGTGTTTGAAGACCAAACTTTATATTTTTATTTTTGGAAATGCTTTTATATCACTTTTCAGTAGTACCATTTAAAAAATTATAAAATAATATAAAATTTGATTTTCAAGTACATTTTAACATGAAAATCATGTTGAACGATTTAGATTGATTGTTAGACTTTAATACCGTAGATAAGGATGTGAGGTACGTAGGAGTGAAACATGCAAAACATGAGGCATTTGAATCTTACTCATTATTTAGTTATGCACACGGTAATTACGACATTTCAAATTTATTTAATTATTATCATGATCTTGTAAAAACACACTACAATGATTTTTCAATTTATTGGCCCATATGAAAATAAACTCGAATAGTGACAATATTTTATGTACATGTATAAATTAATATTGACTGCATCTGGCAACTTATTTTTTACATATAAGATTTAGATTTTTGTTAGATGAAAATTCAATATTCATACTAAGGGATATATAGTGTTAGAATTTTGATCATCATCTCATGCTAAAAAGAGGAGGTTGTGAATTGTACATGGTCCATTGTAATGGAGTAACTCAGAATCTGAACCAAAAATAAGAGAAAAATATATTCAGAATATATCAAATATAGAAAATTCAAATGAATCCTAATAGTTTGTTTATCTTTTCTTGGGTATGCCTTTTATTGGAAAGGAAATTACTAAGTACCAGCTTTTCATATTTTTTTTAAGATGTCTAAATTAATTACTATATTCTTTTGTAAATTATATTTAAAGGTTTTTTTTTTTTTAAAACTTGGTAGTAGCTATCAAGGTTCATGAGGGAGAATCGAACTCTCGACCTTTGAGTATAACAATTTTAGGATATTTTTTTAGTCAATTGTGCTACCTCTCCTTTCTCATATTTAAAGATTGGTTACCATCCGTAACTCTAGAGATATTCTGCTTCTTAATTTTAATGTTCTAGAATATCACGCGATTGAATTTTGCCAATGGAGATAAACAAAATTTTTTTTTACTCCTTTAAAAGTAATGTTATACATAATTAAGAATATTTTATTTAGTAAATATTGATATTTAATGAGGTTCATATCTCACAGTTGGCTACATAAGTATGGTATTAAAGTTGAGCTCTTTGAATTATGAGCAAGACTTGTTATTGGAAATTGGATTGAACAAGTAATTCTGTAATTGTACTACAATCCAATTACAGAGGATATGTCTCTCTCTGCATTGAATGAGATTACACTGGGAAAAATCTACTAGTCCTCTGGCAGTGGTAATCACTACTAATAAAGAGCAGTAAATACAATCTTTTCCAGAGGGTGTCAAGAAGCATCCAAAAGCTTCAAATCCACCCCCCCCAACCCACACACACACACACACCCTATAAACTTTATATTTTTCCGTTTTTCTAATACATGCCGCAGTTAATTTGTGGGACAGAAAAAAAAAATCAATTTTTCATACTTAAATTGAATATATCTTGACAAAAAAAAAAAAAAAAAAAACGAAGTTTCTTAAAGATTCCTTTGTACCTAAAAATATCCTAGTTAGATAAGATCCGTCAGGGAACTGGAGAGACAGGTTAATTAGTGGTCAACCATTAATCAAGTTGGCATTTCTTGAAATTGATTGAGGTCAATTTTGCATGGCATGGGAAAAGGACACGGTATGTTAGCAACAAAAAAGTAAATCCAAGGGTTCAAGGGAATGCAGCAACACCTGATCTCGTGTTACATGTACAGAACTGCTCACCGTGTGACGGTTCACATAGGTTGGTGACTTATCATTTTTTTTTCTTCTTCTTGAAAGCAACATTTTCAATATGTATTTTGAGTTTCATGTGCAACAGTGCAAGTTCATATATTCTACGAGACAAGGATCATTTTGCAATGACTTATATTGACAATATATTTTTTTTGTTTGTTCTTTCTTTTTTTAAATAAAAGCCTAGCTCAATCACTCGTTGAAAAACTGGAATTAGGATCAGTTATTTATGCACATTAATATTGAATTTTAACCAATTTTGATCAATGTGATACTAATATTACACTAATCTGGATCGGTTAAAGAACCGATCCAAATAGTTTCAATTAGGATCGGTTGTTTCAAAAAACCGATCCTAATAGTACTAATTAGAATCGGTTATTTAAAACAACCGATTCTAATTCGAGTTTCTGCTGAAAAAAAATAAAAAAGGAATTAGGTTCGGTTTTTTGAAACAATTGCTCCTAATGCTTTATTTATTTATTTATTTATTTTTGCAGAACCAACATTAAAAAAAATGAATTAGGTTCGGTTGTTTCAAAAAACCGATCCCAACAGTATTATTGAGATCGGTTATTTAAAACAACCGATCCTATTTTCTTTTTTTTGCAGAACCAACAATAAAAAAAAATGAAATAGGTTCGGATGTTTCAAAAAACCGATCCTAATAGTACTATTAGGATAGGTTTTTTGAAGCAATCGATCCTAATTCATTTATTTTGTAGAACCAACAAAAAAAAAGAATTAGGATCAATTGTTTCAAACAACCGAAACTATATATATATATATTTTTTTTTTTTTGCAGGACCAACATTTTGTGAATCCATATTATAATGCATTACATATTATAACAAGAAATTTAAATCCAAAAAATTTAATTAACAAACATACAAGTGACTGATTGAGCTATTTCTTCAACTAACACACATTTATGCAATTTATGTAAAACACAACAATAAAAAAAAATAATTACCTCTTTTGCAATCATATCACTTGAGATTAGAAAAGACCCGAAAAAGAAAAACCAAGGAAACAATTAGATGGAAAAATATTTTCCAATGAAAAATACAAAAAAAATATGTTTTAAAAGTATAATAATGAGAAAATTAGATAAAGCTAATACCGTGATAATTGATCGGTCGGATGAATAAGTAACTTGAGCGAGATATCCTCAAGACTGTAAAACAATATAAAAACACCATTAATTAATTTTTGAAACAATAAAAAAAATTAAAAACTGACACAATTGAGCCAGAGGTGCGAGAGACTCGACTTTGAGAGAGAGACGGAGACACAGAGACACAGGAGAGGGAGAGACAGAGATAGAGAGAGAGACACGGAGGTTTGAGGATTTGAGAGGGAGACACAGAGACACAGAGAGAGACGCTAAGTTGAAAATGAGAGACGCGAAATGAAAATAAGAACCCTAAGCAAATTATATAGGGAGTTATCAGGATCGGTTATTTATTGAACCGATCCTAATAGTATTGAGATTCAATTTTTTTGGCTAAGTACAGAGGCGCGAAATGAAAGAATTAGGATCGGTTTTTTCAAAAATCGATTCTAATAGTACTATTAGGATCGGTTATTTAAAACAACCGATCCTAATTCTTTTTTTCTTTTTTTTTTTAGAACCAACATTAAAAAAAAAAAATTAGGATAGATTGTTTCAAAAAACTGATCCTAATTTTTTTTTTGCAGAACCAACATTAAAAAAAAAGAAAAAAATTATGTTCGGTTGTTTCAAAAAATTGCTATCCTAATTCTGTTTTTTTGCAGAATTAGGATCGATTAATTCGAAAAAAATAAAATATAAATAAATAAAAATAGAACCTTCTTTATGCTCAGTGTAACAAAGTAATCATCTCCATTATATGTGGAGAGTGGTGCAACCTTTCCTCCGGGAACAGATGTCCCAAAAACATTTGAAACAATAAATCCTTGGCATAGGAGGCTAAAACAATCATCTCCATTATTTATGAAGTGATGTCGCAACTCTTTATAACTTTGATTTGATTTATCAGTTGAATATCACAAGTCTAAAGATAACACTAATTAAAAACTTGGCCTTGATTCTTAATAATTTATTTTATTCAAATATACAAAAGGAAATATAGCTAGATTGCCTCAATGATGTCAACTTCCATTTTTTTCAGAGAATAATTGGAGAGCGAGAGAGAGAATAATTGGATTTTTTTATTATTGTCGACATATACCATTTGCTCGGAGATAGGCAAAGGAACATAATAAATATTAAATGCATTTAAAATAATTATATGAATAATTCTTGAATAATCTCTTAGGCTTTTGACTAAACAAAATACCGATCGTTGTACGTACTATCGAACGAAAACTTAAATTGAGTTTTTGAGGCACTAAACGGTATTTTTTTGAAATTCTGATGCTTCAAATACTTGGGAGTCTCCCCCAGGGTGATATTCAGATCTGTCTCATCCCCCCCTTTCCGAAAAGTCATCATACGCGCAAATCTGACTTTTCTAGCAAAAGTTATGGCTGTTCAAAGTTTTTTCGACAGTTGAACTTTGGAAATTCATAACTAATTGTAAAAAATCCAAATAAATTGAAAATTGTATGAATTCCGCGTATTTTTGAATGCTCTACGTGCTGGTGTAATCATTTTTTCAGTTTGGTCCCTGTATCAGTCCAAACTTGATTTACCAGAAGATGTCAAATTTGATATTTTTAGTGCATTGCACTATACTAGTGGTCTTTGCTTAGTGCTTGACTGTTGAGTTTGGACTTGGTACCATACCAGAGGTCTAGGGTGCTTTGCAGCGCTATAGCGCGCTATTTAGAACCTTTTTTTGGCATACAATAAAATTTTTTCTTCACAAAATTATTTAAATCAAAATATTAAGATCTCTAAAAAAAATAATATTAAATTATTTACAAAATACTATTAGGATCGGTTATTATAAAGAACCGATCCTAATTTTTTTTTTTTGCAGAATTAGGTTCGATTAATTCGAAAAAACCGATCATAATATTATTAGGATCAGTTATTATAAAGAACCGATCCTAATTCCTCTTTTTTGTAGAACCAACATTTTTTTTATAGAATTATGATCGGTTCTTTGTAAAAACCGATCCTAATAGTATTATGATCGGTTATTTTAAAGAACCGATCCTAATAGTATTAGGATTGGTTTTTTCAAAGAATCGAACCTACTGTGTACACTATTAGGATCAGTTATTTAAAATAATCGATCCTAATACTATTAGAATTGATTTTATAAAGAACAAATCCTAATTAGCATAGTATTAGAATCGGTTCACTTAAAAAGCTGATCTGAATAGTTTTTAGAATCGGTTTTTCTGAAAAAACCGATCCAAATAGATATTAGTATCGGTTGTTTCATATAGCCGATACTAATTCCAGTTTTTTCACTAGTGCAACGACCCAAATTGCATTACTAAAAATATTTATAGACGCAACCAAATATCCTCATTTAGATAAAACTAAGTATAACCTGCTATTTGACTGCTATAAAATCTTCAACAATACACACTGCCTCATAAACTAGCTACTAAGCAAGCAGTAGTAAGATTCAGCTACCCTTTTGGTATCATTTGCAGGAGTAATATATCAGTAGGGAACTCATTAACCTGTAACCTCAGCAATCCAAAAACAACCATACCTACGGGTTTTCATTAAAAAAACAACCACAGCTCGGATTGGTACCAACATCGGTACACCACAATATGAGGTATATCCAACAAAATAAAAATTCAGGTCGGTATCCGAAAATGGTACACCACAACTGAATAGTACCAACCAATGTAAATCATTCACTGAAAAACAACATTTAGAGTGTACTCACAACATATCTCAAGCATTTGGTAATAGTGGTATCACTGTATCAGTGGTCCCAGCTCTTGCTAAATGGCAGCATGTACTCATCATTGGCATGGTCTAAATATCTTCATACAACCAATTAAGAATGTGAGATTTGAGTTTTTCTTTCACTGCACATGTCCAGTAGTGAACTACAGAACAAATAGAGATCAGAAATCTATTAAAATGTATTTTAGCATCTCGAAAGTACATGTTATTATCTTGATCGACAATATACTATCAAATCAATTCAATTAAGATTAAAAACTGAAACATAAATTTATAGATTGTTGTTGGAAATATAGATTTGAATATCAATCAAATTCAATGCAATCTAAGTATTGTCTAATGCTACATCAAGAATAATTAATTAGTAAAATATCCTCCACATCTCATCCATTGTTATAGGTGTGATATTTGCTTCATATTAGTCATATACCTATAATATCGGATTTGTAATTTAAACAATATTTGTTTTTTTGTGTTTGTCAAGATAAGTAACTGTCAGGTGATCCTTTTCCTTTCTTTAAGACAATTCAAGGTAGTGTGTACACCTCAATTATCATTCGATTTATATATATGGGAACAATATTTTTGAGGTTCTTGTTCTTGCAACAGACTATATTCATGATGCACCTATATATTTGTCGAATTTAATTATGGAACATTATCATAAAAGTTGATATTGACTGCTGTTTATTTTAGTCAAGTTAATATTAATTAAAGGTTCACTAAGGAGTGTGAGTCAAGAGAAGAGGCACTCATAGTTATAACACAGTTCGTGGCTTGGAGAGAACGATGTGGGTAGATTTTTACAGGAGAAAACAAAGATAATGAACAGTGGAATCAGACAAATGCTGCGAGAACCGACATTTTTAAAAGTACCCAAAAAAAAAAAACAAATTATTAAAAATAACTAAGGTCTGCCCAAATTTTTAAAAATGCTCAAACCGTCTATTTTTTTGGCGGTCCAGAATTTTTATTCCAAACCGCCTATTTTCCGGGAGTCCAAGATTTTTATTTTTATTTTTTTTATTTTGAACCGCCTATTTTATTGGCTGTCCGAGATTTTTTTTTTTTTTTTTTTTGCAAATCAAATTTGCATATCTGGTTAATATATCAAAACAAACACCTTCAAAAATCGTGAAAATTGACCGACATGCAGTTTTGACATTGTAGAATAGGACTATGAAGTTTCATACAAAATCTTTAAACAGGTCGTGAGATATCGGCTCTAAAAAATTGCCCGAACTGTTGAATATTTCATTCTGAGCCCAACTTTGCACATCTAGTTAACATAGCAAAACACCTTCAAAAATCGTGAAAATTTACCGACATGCATTCTTGACATCGTACAACAGGACTGAAGTTTCATACAAAATCTCCGAATAGGTCGTGAGATATCAGCTCTCAAAAATTTTCCGAACTGCTGAATAGTTCATTCTGAGCCCAACTTTGCACATCTGGTTAACATAGCAAAACACCTTCAAAAATCCTGTTGTACGATGTCAAGACTGCATGTCGGTCAATTTTTACGATTTTTGAAAGTGTTTTGCTATGTTAATCAAATGTGCAAAGTTGGACTTAGAATGAAATATTCAACAATTTGGAAAATTTTTGAGAGCCAATATCTCACGACCTGTTCGGAGATTTTGTATGAAACTTCACAGTCCTGTTGTACAATGTCAAGACTGCATGTCGGTCAATTTGCACAATTTTTGAAGGTGTTTTGCTATGTTAACTAGATGTGCAAAATTGGGCTCAGAATGAAATATTCAACAGTTTGGGCAATTTTTTAGAGCTTGTATCTAACGACCTGTTCAGAGATTTTGTATAAAACTTCACAGTCTTGTTGTACAATATCTAGACTTCATTTTGGTCAATTTTCATAATTTTTGAAAGTGTTTTTATATGTTAACCAGATGTGCAAAGTTGGGCTCAGAATGAAATATTCAACAATTCGGACAATTTTTTAGAGCCAATATCTCACAACCTGTTCAGAGATTTTGTATAAAACTTCACAATCTTGTTGTATTATGTCAAGACTGCATTTTGGTCAATTTTCATGATTTTTGAAGGTGTTTTTCTATGTTAACTAGATGTGTAAATTTGGGCTCATAATGAAATATTCAGCAGTTCGGGCAATTTTTTAGACACGATATCTCACGACTTGTTCAGATATTTTGTATGAAACTTCACAGTCTTGTTGTACGATGTCAAGACTGCATCTCGGTCAATTTTCATGATTTTTGAAGGTGTTTTGTTATGTGCACCAGATGTGCAAAATTGGGCTCATAATGAAATATTTAGCAGTTCGGGTAATTTTTTAGAGTCATATCTCACGACCTGTTCGGAAATTTTGTATGAAATTTCATAGTCCTGTTTTACGATGTCAAGACTGCATATCAGTCAATTTTCATAATTTTTGAAGGTGTTTTGCTGTGTTAACCAGATGTGCAAATTTGATTTGCAAAAAAAATAATAAAATGTTGGACCGCCAATAAAATAGGCGGTTCGGAATAAAAATTTAATAAAAAAAAATCACGGATCGTCCGGGAAATAGGCGGTTTAGAATAAAAATTTCGGACCGTCGAAAAAATAGACGGTTTGAATATTTTTAGAAATTAGGACAGCCCTTGGTTATTTTTAATAATTTGTTTTTTTTTTTGTACTTTTAAAAATGTCGGCTGCGAGAATGAGGCGATGAAGCTCCTGAACTCATTTTCTTCTTTTTTTGTTTTTATTTTATCTTCGTCTTCTTTTATGTTTGCTCCGACTCTTTACTGTACACTTCTTTCTTTTCTTATTTTTGGTACGCTTATTTCTATGTTTTATTTTTAATTTGGGCAATAGGTATGGGTATTTAATTTGGCTCAACTGTTTTGAGCTAATTGTATTTTTATACCACTTCTGGTACAAAAATCTTGTAAACAGATTTTATCAATCAAACGAGGGCATGGCCCTCGTTTCTTCCTCAAAAGAAAATTATTAATAAATGGTATAAATACTTCTAAGAAGTTGAGAAATTTTTTATTCATAGAAATTATAAAATTCAGACGTACAGAAATAGAAAGAGTATCTCATTTGTATCAAATATAGTAAGATCAGGATCATTGAGTCTGATTTATAATTTTTTTTTTAAAACCACACAGAAAATTTGCAAAAAAAAAAATAATAATAATTATGAATTAGACTCCATGAGTCCGATCCATAAAGGGTTGACTTTTTGGAGCACAAAATCTTCAGTATATACGAATACAGAGGATTTTGTGCTGCAGAAAATCATTTAGAAAATTTATGGATTAGAAATCCATAAAGGATTTGATTTTTTGTGGCACAAAAGCATATGTATATGTAGAAAATTAATGGCTATAAAGGGTTTTGTGTTGCAAAAAATCAATCTTTTTATGAATCAGAATCATTGAATTTGATCCATAAATTGTTCTTCTTTTCTCTGTTACACTTCAAAAGAAAAAAAAAAAAATCTATGAATCTAGATCTTACTATATTTGATGAAAATGAGGTATTCATTTTAATTCTATAAGTTCGAATTTTATAATTTTTATAGATAAATTTTTTTGAAGAAGTGGCTTGAACCTAGTTTTATGGTCCCTAGCAGGCGGCGCCAGAATATTCGACCACTGATGTCTCATAGAGCATTTTGCATTTATGAAAGCAAATCGACAATCAATATATACTAATTAGTTGATATTTTGATAGTTAATCGGCTACATCATTTACAGCGCTGTGGGTGATCTTTTCACAGAAAATATGAACTCGTCCGATGTCATGTAATGTATATGTGGCACATCAAGTGGGCCATTGTGTGCCGGGGGAGCATGGTTTATAATTTTCTACCTCGGCATCGCTGTCTGATGTTGATCCAATGGCGCATTTGTCAAAAGCACATTTAAGCGATTTCATTCGGTGATGCACCAGCTGGCACAGTGCCACGTAACGTACGCTTTGTTGTTAATGTCTTCATTCTTTCAACATTTTTTACTAAATTTTAAAATATGATAATGCTTACTGTACTGACTACTCAGTCTCCTCTTTTGCGTACTGTATGCGTGTCATTAATGAAATTTATTTTTATGAAACAAGTTAATAATTTTTTTTTTATATGAACATGAAGCCCCTGTCAGTCAGTCTTTTCCAACAGTAACTCAGGTACATTTTAACAGCAGTAATTTTGAAATCTTCAACAATTAATTATTTTATTTTAATTTAAAAAGGTCGAAATTAAAAATAAACTTATAGTTAATTTTGAACAATTAAAAAGGCCTAACATATAAGTTTTATACATTTTGAATATCATTTGAGATGTAACTAAAGTCGTTAATTTTGAACTGTTAAAATTTGAAGTATAGTAAAATATATACAATATCTATCATGTTTTATAAACAATGTATATAATATTCATATAGATCATGCCAGTACAGTTTGACTTAAAGTTCAAATTTATTTTTAAAAATCGGTGAAATTGTCGAAATAATTGATTTTTAAGTGACCTCTAACTACTCGATTAAATGATTGTTCGTGCAAAAAGACAATGACGAGTTTCCTATTCACGCTAGCCTTACAATATCTGTGTTCACATTTTGCATTTAAACAAACACAAGTCAATATCATCAAACTCCTCTGTTCATATTTCGGTCATACTTTTGCTTATACACATTGCATTTTTGTTTCGTTCTAATCACTTAATAAAAAATTAACCTCCTCTTTACTCTTTACTTCTGTCTTTTACATGGATTTATACTCAGAAACTCAACTTCTGTAATCAAATGAGTGCTTGACCCTCGTTGTTTTCTCAAACAAAACAAAACAAAACAAAAAAAACCTCCCAATAGGCCAATACTAACAAACTAAACGACTTAGCATTAAAAAAAAGCAGCTCGTTGATCTACGTGAGACGCAGTATATTTATGTTTGTATAGAATTTTTTAATTGTAATTAATTAGAGCATAGTTTCCTACAACCAGAAAACTAACAATCTTCATCCTCATGCGCTTGAAGTTTGTTACTTTATTTGATTTTGTTTTTGTTTTTTTTGTTATCTCAAATCTCAATTGCTATCAGGACTGAAACAAAAATTCATAGCTTGTGATTTGCTCGATATTAGTTTAAAAAGTTTGTAGTTAACTTGTTTAATTTTGACTCTGGTTTGTCATTAGTGTGTTCAAATTTGATCCAGCTTAATTAGTTCGTGCTGATTTGACTCATGGTAAGAGGAAGATGAATTCATTATGTGACATTTTCATTATCCCTCTAAATTTGTGCTTACCATGAGAGAATGAATTTCGTTGCAAGAAAAAGAAGATAATTTTTTTTCATGAACACATACAGTTATTCAAGAATGAATTTCAAAAGGCTAAGAGATTATTTAAGAATTACTCATATAATTATTTTAAAATACATTTATTATTTATTGTGTGTGTTTGCTTATTTTTTTAATTGATGGTTTCATTTATTATTCAAAGATCATTAAAATTATCTATGATTGTTCAATATATGTCATTTACATGATTTTTTTTTTCAAAATTCAAAGAGATATAGTCAACGGAGTTTTTATAGTGCAAAAATAATAATAAATAATTCTCAAACCGCAATATTTTCTTGCGGTTTGGAAATTTTTATTCCAAACTGCAAGAAAATAGTGTTGTTTGGGTATTTTTAATAAAAATTCAAAAACTTTGTTATTAGTGATAAAATATATAAAATATTGGATATAAATAAAAATGTCGGATATTGAGGGAAGGTGAGGTGAGCGGCCCCCTTATAAATTAAATATTTATAATTTCATCTGTTAAATTTTATAATTTTTTTTATGGATAAATACTTTTTAATCTTTCTTAAAATAAAATGAACTACATGAAATTTTTTCATGTCTTTCTAACCTTAATTTTCTAATTCCACGATGTATATATCAAAATAATTACCTTCGTTCTCAGACACTGTAGTCTCTTAATTATATCCTTGTCAACAGTGACCTTATCTTGTTTAGGATTGTCAATACTGACAACTAGGAATAGGATCACGATTTTTTTATTTATTTAGAATTACGTTAAAATATTTCATTCAAACAAGCCTTCTAAGCCTTGATTTTCTGTAACTAGCCTCCACCGATCCCTAGGATCGGTGGAGCAAAAAAAATCAAAGCCACACCGGTCCTAGGGACCGGTGGAGACCCATTTCGCCCTGTCACACACCGCTACACGAAAAACTACAAAATTAACCCTACACCGGTCCCTAGGACCGGTGGAGCCTCAAAACCATCTCTGCACCGATCCTGTGGATCGGTGGAGAACGTAGGTATTTCTGTGCATCCCGCACCTTTCTTCTTCCCTCTTCTCCCTTCTTCACTTCTCTGCCGCCATTCTTCTTTCATTTTTCTTTTCATTATTTCGTTTTTTACAATATAATAGAGGAGTTGCCATATGAATAGATCGCCACCACCATTGTATTCAGCATCGTCTCCTGATTATTATTGTGAGTTTTTTTTTACTCATATGTTTATATTTAGTGTTGTAAAATTAAAAAATATTTGGAGTTAATTTAGAGTTTGATTTAGTGTTTATTTTTTAAAAATATGTTTATATTTTTGTTTTTTTTACTCATATGTTTATATTTTGAATTTTTTTACTCATATATTTATATTTAGTTTATTTTTTACTCAAATGTTTATATTTATTGTTTTTCTGTACTCATATATTATGTAGTGTTTTTTTATATGTTTACATATTTAGTGTGTTTTTTTTACTCATATGTTTATTTAGTATTTTTTTTACTCATATGTTTATTAATTTAGTGTTTGATTTTTGTTCAGCAAAATGTCACTGCTATTGATCAATGTGTATTATGGTGGTAACCTCCAAAGCACTTCAACAGGTGTTGGTTATGACATAGGGGCTGCATTTACCTTTACCGTATCTGATTCTACCAGTTTTGTCATTATAAGACGACAAATATACGTTGGACTTGAATTGCTTCCGAGTCAAGTCAAATTGACAATCAGGGTACGTATGAACACAGCACCGCCCGGATCGTACCATTTCTCACTATTTCGGATAGAAAATGAGGAAACTTGGGTTGTCATTAAACAAACTGCAGCTCAAGTGGCTGGATTTAAGGTTATAGAATTGGTAGCTGAGGCGCACCAGGCTAGAAACCAAACCAGTTATGATCCGTGTCCAGATAGTTTGCCTGGAGGTAGTAACACACCGTCGGTTCAGACCGGCTTTGATCCTAACTCGGGCAGTGTACCTGTACCCACCTACACACCTCCGGTTGAGGCCGGTGACGGCCTTTGTGAGCAATCAGATGAAGACACAGAATCTGATAGGCGTTCTTTTGATGATGATGATTCGGATGAAGAATGGAATGCAGATATGGATGAAGCGGAGGCTGAAATGAACGACCGAGAAATATTGAAGGATTGGCACAACTCAATCCCATTCCTCAATCGAGGACCTAAGCATCCATGTTCCTCATTCCACGATGAATTGCCAATGCCATACGCGGATCGTGCATTTTTTGCAAACCCCCCCAGGTTAGATGAAAAATTTGCTGAAGGTCAAATGTTTGAATCCAAAGCCAAACTAATATCAGAACTTGCTAAATTTCACCTAACCAAAAACACAGAGTTAGATGTGCTAAATAGCAACAGAACAAAGTATAGAGTTAAATGTAGATCTTCTAAATGCAAATGGAAGCTGTATGCAATTGTAGTACCAACAGGTGCATGGACAATTTCCACCAACCCGTTTATCCACACATGTTTTGGCAGTGCTGAAAGGCTGGATAGTCATCAAATGGCTTCTAGAGTAATTGCTGATATTATTAAACCGGCTTTGAAAGATGATCTGGAGTTAAGCATTAAAATGGTCAAGCATCTGGTTAAAGTTAAATTTGGGACAGTAGTGCCCTCGTATAACAAGTTGTGGAGAGGTAGAGAACTTGCAATTGCGGACTTGTTTGGAAGTTGGGAAAAGTCTTACGAGGTGCTGCCATCGTTTTTGGCTGCCATCAAAGCGTCTAATCCAGGTACACAGTACCTACTAGAAAGTGAACCATCAACCAAGTTTAATATCAATATTTTCAACCGGGTTGCATGGGCATTTGGGCCATGCATTGAGGCATGGCCTCATCTTCGACCCGTTATCAGTGTCGATGCTGGGTTCTTATCCGGAAGGTATAAGGGTAAACTTTTTATGGCTTGTGCTTACGATGCAGAGCAACAACTCTTGCCACTTGCATTTGCAATTTGTGAAAAAGAGTCTATAGAAAATTGGGGTTGGTTTATGAATTGGTTGCGTATCAATGTTGTCGGACCAGGAAAAATATGTGTCATCTCGGACCAGCATCTTGGTATACGAGGGGTGTTTGAGGCTCCTAATCTGGGATGGTGTGAGGAACAAGGTGAAGCTGTACACCGACTGTGTTCACAGCATATTTGTGAAAATATTTGGAAAAGATACCCTCAAAAGTGGATCAAAAAGGTATTCAAGAAATTTGTTGAGAAGAAAAAAATCTGGAGATTTGAAGAGGGGATGGATTTGATTAAGCAAAGAGATGCAGCTGTACATGACTACATTATGAAATTTGGTAAACGGCTCCGCAACTCTGATGCAGAGCCTTTGGCTCTGCATAAGTGGGCACAAGTGCATGATGGATTCCTCAATCGGTGGGGTATAATGACAAGTAATGGCTCTGAGGTACTAAACAGTGTATTTAGGATTGCCAGGCAACTACCTGTGTGTGCAATTGTTGATAAGACCTTTTATAAGTGCGTCGACTGGTTTGTAAATAGGCGGGAGGCCGCGATTGGATGGGAGGCAACGGGATTGGATTTTTCAATGAACATTACACAAGTTTTACATCGTCGTAATGAGAAAGCAAGAAAACATGATGTAAGACCGATGTATTATGGCCATAACAACTATGAGGTTATTGATAAAGATGGACTTCTCGAGACAGTAAGTTTTGTATATGAAAAATCTAATTATTTACTTTCACGTAATACATTTGATGTAAATAATTTTTTTTAATTGAAGGGTGTTCGGGGCGAAGTGAAGTACAATGTTACCTTCCCTCCGGAAGGAATGCCTATATGTTTGTGTCAGAGACCTCAATTAACAGGAATCCCATGTAACCATGTTCTTGCAGTTTGTTTCGTAAGGAGGTTAAATCCTAACGACTATGTTAGCCCATATTACAGTTTACAAAATTATATAAACACATGGTCTGGTCGTTTCAATGGATTTGGAAATAAACGAGATTGGCCATTGTATAATGGCCCCGTTATAAGGCCAGATCCGGATAAAGTAAATAAGGGTAGGAGAAAACACAAGAGAATTAAAATGGCTATGGACAAAATGGAGGCTCCTGCGAAGAGGCGTAATCAAGCGTCAACTTCAGCAAGACATTCGGGTATAACAATTTTAAAATTTTAAAGACAATTCGTTTGCATAATTATCATTTTATTTGAACTAAGTTGTACTCATTTGTAACAGGTGCATCGACTCGATAAACTCCTAGGAATTTCTAAGTTTACAAATTATATTATATCATGTTATGACATGCATTAATGTTTCTTATTTAGACATTTTTATTGTATTCTAAGAATTGGCTGTGTTGACATTGTATTGTATTATTAGGATGTATCTTATTTAGACATTTTTATTGTATCAAGAATTGGCTGTGTTGACATTTATATGGCAGCAGCATTTTTCTGCACACCTGAACTTTAAAGATTAATTTCCGCCAATTGGCTGCACCAAAATTTGTGTTCTTTATATGAAAATTTCCCTTAAGTCATGATCTATTTGCATGTAAAACAGTTTTGTAAAACTCGGTCCAGAGCTATGTGAAATATGTGTTTTATGTAAACAACATATCATCTAATTTTGATTTTAATAATAAACTTCCTGAATATTACTAATTTTATACATTATAATTTTATCTAATTTTAAACTTCATGAATATTACTAATTTTACACATTTATAATTTTATCTAATTTTAAACATCATGAGAGTCATCACACATTTATCTAATTTTATACAAATTATAATACATATTACTAAAAAGTTACATTATACTACATGAATACTTAATTACACAAATTTATTCTACATAAATACTAAATTACACTAAATTAACATTAAATGAACTATAAATAAACACTACAGTAGCACTATATTACACTAAATTAAAATCAAATGAACGCTAAATTAATACTACACTAGCACTAAATTACACTAAATTAAAATTAACACTAAATATACTCCAAATTAACACTAAATTACACCAAATACTAATTTCACACTACATTTCACAAAAACAATCTAAAAATACTAAACAAACTAAATTAAATTAGTTATTTATTTTAATTCGGCTAAAATAAAAAAATAAAATAAAATTTTTTTTATCTTATCAAAATCGTAGATCTGAAGAGTTTCTAATTCTCTTCGACGATCTGAATATTTTGAAACAATTGGATGGAGAAATGGTTGAGTATATTGAAAGAATAAAAAAAAAAAAATAGAAGAACTCACCGTTTGGAGAAGAAGGCTCGGACTGGGGAGAAGGAGGAGAAATGGGCGAGTTTGCGGGATGCATTTTGAGAACAAAGCTCCACCGATCCCTAGGATCGGAGTAGGGCTTTCTGGGATCTTCTGTGGCCGAGTGACTGGGCTGAGGAAAAGTTAGCTACACCGGTCCCTAGGACCGGTGTGGTTTTGATTTTTTTTGCTCCACCGATCCTAGGGATCGGTGGAGACTAGTTACAGAAAATCAAGGCTTAGGAGGCTTGTTTGAATAAAATATTTTAACGTAATTCTAAATAAAAAAAAAATCCTAGGATCACACATGCCATGCTTATTCAGTTATTATTATTATTTTTTTTGTTTTATTTAATTTTAAGATTAAATCAACCACCTCTGAATGACTAGAATCACTTTCATCATGAAACCAATTATATAAAGTACACCTTGTGACATCTTTTCCACCTCCCCTCTCTCTTTCATGCTATTTTGCTAAAGTTGTCACCATTTTCTCATGCAATATATATCCCCGTGATACCGTACATACCCACAGACTACAAATCCATTGTATCTTTTTTCGTTTCTTTTTTGGACCCAATTTAAAATTGACAACTTTAAGCGTTCTTATGTATTCAGCAACAATTCGTTAAAACTTCAATTTCTTGATATATAAATTTAATTTGCATATCATAAAATTATACTTTTATGAAAATATATAAATATACTTAATGCAAATATTGAAATTTACCAGCTATAACCTCATATAATTAATATGGAGTTAATGACCATAATCGATATTCAATTAACCATCTATAACACCTCCTATGTACAATATTCTCAAATTCATCAATTGTATGCATGATAAATAGTACAGCTCATCAATTATATGATTAATGGTGTGTAATCAATTATACTTTAATGCTACGCCTCATAATGTCGCCAATAGCTAGTAGGATTAATTAATATATGACTTGAATATGGAATTACTACACAGATTCAATTCCATCTATTAATTAAGGGAGGTGGTGCTATATTAAGATCAATAATTTCAATAATGAGAGCTGAGAGAAACTTTTTTATACTAATACCTAACTTGCCCTTCTCTCTTAATACCATATAAGTGCGTAATTAATTAATGGCTAATAAGGAAATAATTCAAATATCAAACTGAGCAGGGAGCAGTGAGCATTACGTTTAAAATAAAATAAATCAACCAAACAAATCAAAACAAACCAAGTTAACCAAACAACACTCAGAGATAAACCAAAATAAACCAAACAAACAAAGCAAACCCAATAAACCGAACATCTTGTTTAATGGTATGAAAACTAGTTATAAACTTTATAATACATTATTAAGAATATTTTCATCGTAAGTCTCAAAGTATAAACCAAATATGCATATATAACACTCATGACAAAGTTCATCGTAAGTCTCAAAGTTTAAGCCAATTAATTAGAATATTTTCATGCTCTATATCATTAGTGAATATTGACTGACTCATTAAAAAATTTCAGTAAATAAAATACAAAACAAATATGTTCAGATTATACAGTACAATATACATTAAGTTTAGATAAATTGTTATTTACAACATATGGATATTATTGATTTTGTTTGGATATATGCATTCTAAAGTGAAGTTATATTTTAATTTATTTAACATGAAGTATAGGAGTTGATTTCAAACATTAAAATAAAATAGATAAACTTCTATGCAATGCAACATTTTATGGGCACAAGATTGCATCGCCACCTTATGACCAAAAAAAAGTATATTTATAATGAAGTGATTATAAAATAAAATTTTCATTTAATTGGTTTCCATTTTATACGTACAAGACAGATGAAAGATTTTTGAGATTTGAATAATTTCTATATTAGCTATCCATTGATTACTTATTTACATATAGTATTAAAAGAGAAGGACAAATTGGGTATTAGTATAAAAAAAAGGGAGCATCTAGCTACCCCTGTAACAATCCCCCATTTCATCCCCCAGACATTAACTACTTTAATAACTACTAACTACTTAGGGGGGACCACTTACTATTTTGGGACCACATAATATTTGAAAAATTTTATAACTGGCGCGCTCAAATATTCATCTATAATGCATCAAGTATTAATCTGTAACACATAAAGTATTCACATCTAATATATCAAGTATTTAAAAAAAAAAAACTGGACACGTTTTTAGAGGTGGGATTTTTTCTTTTTCGTTCAATATAATCAATATTTCTGACAATCGGTGAGGAATTTTGCAAATCTAAAACCACGAATGTTTTTGACATAATTTTATCTTTAAAATGAGATCCATGATGATATACTTTTGAGTTGTCCGTTGTACAAGTATTCATCCTCGTCGTGCAAGTGCAAATATAAAAACTGAACACATCACTCATCCATCTTTTACACGTTTTCAGAGGTGATTTTTTTTTCTCCGTTCAATCTAACCAATATTTCTAACGATCTATGAGGAATTTTGCAAATCTAAAACCATGAACGCTTTCTACACAATTTTATCTTTCAAATGAGATCCATGATGACATAATTTCGAGTTGTTCGTTGCACAAGTATTCATCTCTTATCAAGAAAGTATTAATCATTGTCGTGTAAGTGCAAATATAAAAACTGGAACATCACTCATCCATCTTTTACATGTTTTTAGAGGTGAGTTTTTTTTTCTTCGTTCAATCTAACTAATATTTCTGACGATCTATGAAGAATTTTGCAAATCTAAAATCATGAATATTTTATACATATTTTTATCTTACAAATGAGATCTATGATGACATACTTTCGAGTTGTCTGTTGCACAAGTATTAATATCTTGTCACGCAAGTATTCATTATACACATTAAAATATTCATCTCTAAGACATCAAGTATTCATCATATATCTCTCTTTTTTTTTCAAAATTTATTTATATGTTATTTATTTAATACGCAGTGGCCTAATTCACCATTAATAAAGCTTTGTTCTTTACAAAACTCACTACTTCATAAGGAATGAGCACATAAACATGAAAGGGATTAATTGCATATACATATACAAAATTATTTTGATACGATCGACAGTGACGGATCTGACCCAGTAGAGACGTGCTCTAGTATTCATTCCTACACATTGAAGTATTCATTCATACACGATAAAGTATTCATTCCTGACAGAGGCGTGCTTAATTGGGATGGAGTGACGGATGATTTCCGGCAGAACGTTCGTTGGAGCGGGAGCAGCAGGCATAGAGGAAAAAAAACAGAGACGAAAGTGCAAGAGAAAGGGAATTTATTGTATTTACCATTTCGAGGTGGGAGAGGGAGGGGAGCTTATCGATGGAAAAATGGAGGCGAAGGAGGAGGTGGGAGAGGGAGGTAGAGGTGGAGGTGAGGTGAGGTGTACGTGGTAGGCGAAGGTGAAAGAGGGAGGTGGAAGGCAGAGGTGGAAGAGGGAGGTGGGAGAAGGAGGTGAGAGAAGAAGATGGAGGTGAAAGTGGAAAAATGGAGGTGGAAGAGAAAAGGAGAAAGAGGAAAGAAATAAATGTTGTTAAAAATAGTAGTTATAGTTTTAGTTAAAATAGAAAGTTAGTTGGGAGATGAAATGGGGGATGGATAGGTGGGAGAAATTATAATTACCCTAAAAAAAATTATCTAAGTTCTTATTATTGATATTATTACCCTTAGAATAGCACCTCCCATCTATTAATAGAGTGTATATTATATATATATATATCAATTGCTAGAGTAAAGAATAAATAAACAACAACTACAAATTCTCGTCTATCGGCTCTATATACGATTGATAATATTTATTTTATAATTTTTATATTCATATATAATTTTTATTTAAATAAGCGTAAAAACTATTTGGTGTCATTGTTGAAAGTGATGCAATCAATTTCGTTTGTAATATATGTTGCTTTGTAGGACAAACATTCTGGGCGCAATTTGAGGTACATTCCCTCAGAATTTCTTCTTATGTTTGAAGACTGATGTGAGGTTGTACGGAGACCGGTACCACAGGTTAATTAGTATGATATCGGATCCTATTAACTCACTCAAATTTCGAGTTTAGATCCGAATCATCCAATTAGAATTTGAACTAATCTAGGCGGAAGTGAAATACACATGATTATTTGTGCGTACAAATATTGATGTGAACACATGCCGATATTAAATTAGAGCATACGGATCTTAAAGTGGATTGAACGATCCTGAAGCCCATTGAATCTTTTTGGAGAGGTAAGAATCTGTTTATGGTTTCTTTTTTTTGAAAAAGTGGTGATCCACCGATTTTATTAGAAATCATAAAAATTGTTTTTGCGTCTCACTCCAAACAACTGGAGAAACACAAACAATATGTACCAAAAAAAAAACATATAGGCAGTAAAACATGTCCAGTCAAACATCCAAAACTAATAGGAAATAAAACCAGCAAAACAACAAAAGCATGCGAAAGTAAGCACCTAATAGTACCAAGCTAAAAGAAACACAGACTAATCATTTAGAAACTCTAACCCAAGCATATGGGTTAAATCTTCCTGTGCCAGCAGAGGGTTCTCTAACACTAGCTCTGATTCCCCCTCTGGAAATGTTTCATGTGGTCCTAATATGGTCAAATCCTGAGAAGGCAAGTCATTAGTATCAAAAGACAAAATTAAAGACAAATTACGTAATGAACCATTATTTAAAGTCTTACACCAAAATGTAGCTAAAGCAATAATTTTGGAGCCAATGGCCTTTAAAGTAGGCATGTGAGATTGTTAAAAACAGAGCTTATTTCTTACAAGCCATAAACACCAAAGTACAGCTCCTCGAACAAGCTCAATTAAACGTTTATCTTTAAGGGGAATAGAAGCATTAATAAACCAAATATCATCCATAGTTGAGCCCTCAAACATAAAGTTATTATGTTGAGCAATCCAAGTCCATAATTGAAAAGAGAAAGGGCAATGCACAAATAAATGATCAGTGGATTCAAAAGAACCACAAAAGTGACATGAAGTATTACCTATCCAACCTCTATGAGAAAGATTTTTTTTAGTCAGCAATTTATTTCGTTTGAGAAGATAAAGAAATATTTTGACTTTGAGAGGAATTTTTGATGACCAAATAGATGTAAATTCAAAATTAGGAATACCTCCATATTCAAGCCACATATAATAAGAATGAACTGTGAACTTACCTATAGAGGACCACCTCCATAATAAAGTGTCATTTAAAATGGGATTAAGTCTATAATTATTTAAATGAGAGAGCATATTATGCCACTCATGAAAAGTGACACCTGTAAGTTGACGTGTGAAAGATATATAAAAAAAATCATGTGCTAGAGCCTCACTAACTAACAAATCAGGATCTTGAGCTATAAGAAAGAGAGTTGGATATAAAGATGCTAGAGTATGTTCTGAGCACCATCTATCCTTCCAAAATAAAATGGTAAGACCATTACCCAAAAATCTGGCTAGCCCAGTATTGACTACATGGGCACCCTTTAAGATGCCTCTCCAAAAAGGAGAGCATGTGGAATAAAAACTTGTGGGACCATACTTAGCCAAAATTAATGATTTCCATTTACAACTAATATTCGGATCTTGAAATCTAACCCACCATTTAGCAAGCAAAGACTAATTAAGTCTTTTAAGATCAATTAATCCCAATCCTCCCTGTGATTTACTTTTACAAACAGTTAACCAAGAAACTAAATAGTATTTTTTTTTCTGACGGAATTGCCCCCAAACCAAAGAAATCGTCGTCTTAATTTATCAATGCTCAATCTAATGTTTTCAGGCATATGAAAGACGGACAACCAATAAATAGGTATGGCAAACAAAACAAAATTTAATAGTGTAACTCAACCCCCATAGGATAGAAGTTTCCCTTTCCAACCTTGGATACGAGATGCAATTTTATCAATTACAGATTGTCAATCTATCATACTTGGTTTTTAAAATGTAAAGACAATCCGAGATAAGTAATAGGTAACGAAGCAATTTTACAACCAAATAAATCAGCCAAATGTAACCCTTCTGTTTATGGTTTCTAAAAAAAGAATATGATTTGAATCTGTTTGGAGGTAAGAAATTATAGAACTTTGCATGAATTTTTTATTATATGCTTGCATGATCATGATTATGCGTATAATTATATAAATTAACTTGGATCGTAGTCCACGCATTGCTACAATATTTTTTATTTTTCTTTGTGAATGCTCATGTTTTCTTATAATCAAAATGATTATTTAGTTCAAGGTTTATATTTTTCATATGAAATTTATTCTCAATATTTATTTAGTGTAATCGGATACATTTTTAGTAGCATGCACAATAAATTATAAATTGTACGTAGATCTGATTGAAATCTAATGAATGCAAGATTACACAAAAATATCCAAATTACTACATCACAAAGGGCACATGAGTCTTGACACAAAAATATCCGGTTAGTCACATAGTTCAGGCCGTTCGGCAACAAAGGATTAAGCCTCCTTAAGATTTAATCCGTTTCATTTAGCTTCCTTAGCCGCTTATATTCTACCGAACACCGGTTTCTTAGTGCGGATTAAGAACACCTCATTTAGCTTCCTTTTATCTGGATCTTAATCCTCTGTCCGAACTTTAAAACACCCATACCTCTTCTTTTAGCTTCCTTAACTTTTATCCACAGATTAAGACAACCAAACATCAATTTCTTAGCACTCTTTAAACTCTTAATTTTCCACTCATAATTAACAAAGTCCAAGGACTTAAATACGAATGAATGGGTCAACCGGTCAAAGCGGGGCGTTGCGTACAACCTCGAATAATCTTTGTATACATGGACCTGAGGGATTTAATTCATTTTTTCTTTAATATTGTAAATTAAAAAATCGGTATAAGTATCACTTGGCAGCTACTGCCAGGCTTTAAAAAAAAAAGAAAAATCGGTATAAGAAACAGTGAGCATGCTGGGGCGGAATTCGATTTCTCTAAAGTAATTCACTGTTTCGAGCACCTGGCAGCCACTGCCAGTCATTTCAAAAAAAAAAAAAATTCACTGTTTGAGTTTGAATCCGAACTCTCTGGTGTGAATCTACACGAATATTGAAGGAACTCAGTGAATTCTATCATAAGCAAAATGGTTCGAATTTTGATCGGACAGTTTGAATCCAAATTCAAATTTGCAGCTACTTTAGGAGATCTGGACCAGCGTTGTAAATAATGGTATGTGGTCGTCGGACGGATAGGATACGGCCAAACGATTAATCGGTATGCGGCCGATTAATCGGAATCAGTGTTGTAAATAATGGTATGTGGTCGTCGGACAGACAGGGTGCCGTCAAGCGATTAATCGGTATGTGGTCGATTAATTGAAATTATGCGGACAATTTAATCTTTTTATTAAATTTATGTATATATATCATAATTTATTAAAAAAAATATTTAACTCATTAAACTTATCAAATAAACTTAATTTAACTTAATTTAATTATTATAACATAAAACTACACTTATTTTTTTAATGCATAAACACTTTATATGTGTTAATAACACATTTATTTAATAAAATAAATAAATTCAAGAGTTAAACTTTTTTCAAATACTAATAACATATTATGTGAAATAAATGAAACATTTTAACAAAAAATCACTAAATTTAGTTTCATAAATAAATATGTCGTTACATTAGTAATTAGTAAGAAAAATATATGATAAATAAATAAAAGAATAATTAATCAATTTTAAAGTAAGTAAGAAGAAAAAATATATATAAAAACTGTCAAAGCACAAAGAAAACTGTTATACATGATTTATAAAATTTATTTCACACACTATCACATAAAAAAGTCAATGTGAGTTTTTTTTTTACTGAAATAAAATGGAATAAATGGGAATAAACAGCCGATTAATCGGAAAAACCACAAAAGTCCTCCGTTAAGTGTATTCATAACGGTTTGGCCACCGTTTCCGATTAAATGGCTGTTAAGGCCATTCTTTACAACACTGATCGGAATTATGCGGACAATTTAACGTTTTTATTAAATTTATGTATATATATCATAATTTATTAAAAATAATTTATTTAACTTATTAAACTTATAAAATAAACTTAATTTAACTTAATTTCATTATTATAACATGACACCACACTTGTTTTTAACGCATAAGCACTTTATATGTGTCAGCAACACATTTATTTAATGAAAAAAATAAATTCAAGAGTTAAACTTTTTTCAAATACTAAAAACATATTATGTGAAAGAAATGAAGCATTCAAACATAAAATCACTAAATTTAGTTTATAATAATAACTTAGTTTCATAAATAAATATGTCGTACTAATTGAAAAAAAATACATCAATAATTAGTAAGAAAAATCTATGATAAATAAATAGAAGAATAATTAATCAATTTTAAAGTAAGTAAGAAGAAAAAACATATATAAAAAATATTGAATGCATGTCCAAGCACAACTAAAACTGCAATACATAATTTATAAAACTTATTTTACACACTATCACATAAAAAAAGTTAATGTGAATTTTTTTTTTACTGAAATAAATTAGAATAAATGAGAGTAAACGGGAATAAATGACCAATTAAACGGTAAAACGGCCGATTATTAGGAAAAAACCACAAAAGTCCTCTGTTAAGTGTATCCGTAACGGTTTTTGAATTTTAATTGACCGCAATAATTGACCGCAGATGAGACCTATGCAAATTGAAAATACTATTAAAATGACGAACATCATTTTGTTGTGCAAAATTTCTTCAAAGAATAAAAAGAAACATAGAGATGTAGAACAAAACTGCATGAATCCTAGCTACGAGCCTATACTTAAAACGCAAAAAGTCCTCTATTAAGTGTATTCGGAAAAAACCACAAAAAGTCCATATGACATATTCTCCCATGAAAAAGTAAATAGGCCGGGACGGAGCGGGTGAAACGAAATTTTAGGATGAGATATAATATTATAATTATTTTGAATTTTAAGTATATTTATATAATTTTTTCTGAAAGAAATATATAAATAACCATACTTCAGAAAAAAAAAATGATAAGAGATAATTTTATAATTTTTATTTTAATTAATTAAGTATAGTTTTTATTTTTGTAAAATATATATATTAAATAGAAGTATATTTAAAAAAAAAAGAGTCATATGGACTATATGTGGCTGCGCCACTGTAGATAGGCAACATAATACGGTGGAGGTTTCTTTTTCAAATTGGAATCCAAAAGCGGAATATAATGCTCTTTTTACCATAAAATACAATTTCATTAAAATAGATACTTGCATATAAGCCAGGGAAAAAGCATCCATAAAAAGGTTGTCCGCACCATGATGGCAAAGGTAAACCATCACTTATGGCAAATTAGTGAACATAATTAAAGCTACAAAATTAATTATCATTTGTGTCCAATAAAAAGATTTACACCTTGTTTGGATGGAGTGTAGAGGAAGGGAGGGAATAGAAAGAAAATAAAATTTTCTGTCGGATCATGTTTGATTGATAAAATTATGTCGAAAGTCAAGGGTACATGTTATGAAATGATTAGCCTTGTATCATTGTAATCTCATTTTCAATTTGAAGTGTAATGGATGGAAATGAATTTTGTTACAAATATTTTTAGAAAAAATAAACACAAATGTTCAATCCTATATTTTACCAATATAATTCTTATACAAGTTTTTTGTCACAAACCTACAACAATCACCAAATTTCTCATTAATCTTCTAAATTTTAATCAACAAAACAAGAAATAAGACGGAAATGAAAATTAAATTGTTTTAGGGTAATGCTAAGGTGCTATGGGTTGCATAGAGACCTACAGTGCTGTGGTTCAAGATTCAAGTTTTTAAAATCTGAACCGTTCATCTTGTTCTCCATATTAATATGTGTTTGGAGACCAAATTTTATATTTGTTGAAAATTTTTTACTATTTTTTTAAATAGGTAGAAAATCAAATATCTAAATGGTGCAAAAAATTTTAGATCAACTGATTTCTACCTATCTAAAAAATAGTAAACAATTTTCAAAAAATGTAAAATTTGGTCTCCAAACACATATTAATATGGAGAACAAGATGAACGGTTCGGATCGACTATTTGAATTTTGAAAACTCGAATATTAAGCCGTACCACTGTAGGTCTCTATGCAACCCATAGCACCTTAGCCTTACCCATTATTTTATTTCATTAATCATCCAAATACGAAAAAGTTAAATATGTTAATCTTCCTTTCTATTCCATTTCATTTCGTTGTGTTCTTCACCTCCCATTCCTTCCTCCACTCTCCATCCAAACAAGGTGTTAAAGACCAATTCTAAAACTTTAATAAACCTTAGAAAGAGTTAATTACATTGTAATTATGTCAGATATACCAAGACAAATTTTTTTTTTTCTGAGGGAATCAAATTGTCTGATATTCATATTCATAAATAATTTTTCATCCGTATTTTAAATTTGCATTCTTCCATAAGATGTATTTTTCCTGGGCAAAGAATTTTAATTTTTTTCTAAATTTCACATGAATTTAAAATACTCCTTTAAAGTCAATCAAACGGATGATATTACGGGTAATATATTTTGATACCATAAGAAATTATGACAACAAATACATACACATTACACATGTTGGAGTGCATATCAGAATACTATTGAGAGGATTTGTTTTTTGAAAGAGAAACATAGGAAGTCATGCCTCAGATTTCGTTAATACGGACACAAGTAGTGTCATGTTACAAACTCTCGAGAGGAACTAATAGTAACTTTTGCCCCCAAAAAAACAAAATTATAGGATGACTTCACTTAACCCCTTTATCTCTATCTCTATCTCTTTCATCCAGTGTTCTAAATAGCGTGCTATAGCGACGCAATAGTATTTTCGGACTTTGAACGCTACACTATGGGATAAAAGTGCACTATTTTAGCTACAATCACTATAGCGGTCCGCTATCTGTGCTACACGCTATGCTACATAAGTTTTAAATAAAAGACCTAGATTGAAAATTAATTTTAAAGATTAATTTTTTCAAGGTCCAAATTAATTTTACTTTTAAATAAAAAAAGATAGATAGTTTATTCCATAATGTTTTTTTTTTAATAGAAAATATATATAATGTATATATACCCTAATGTTTAGGTTATTTGGAATGAAAAAGATAAATAGATTATGATATTATTAGAGATATTATAAATAGTAATTTGGACTCTGTATTGGTTCAATATGAATATTCTAATTCTTTAATTATTTTTGTGTTACTTATTGATCTATTTGACTTTATATAATGTTAATAATTAGTAGAAATATAAAATATAATTTTTTAAATAAAAAATACTATGTAGGATAGCTTTCGCTATAGTTACGCTATTCGTAATAGTTTTTTTTAGCCTTTCTGCTTTGATGCGATAATCGCTATTCAGAACCTTACTTCCACCTATATCGACATTTGTGTTGCCTCTTATGGTTATAAACTTATGATGGAAAATGAAATAATAACAAATGTAGGTGATAGACTAAATTCTAACATTTATATTAGACAAATTAATATTTATCTACGAAAGATTAATTTAATTACGTATATTATAATAAAGGCACAGACTTCTATGGACATAAGGACCTATCTGTAAAATGTAACATATTTTTATTTTCAAAATTCAAACAGTCGATCCGAACCGTTCATCTTCTCCACATTAATATGTGCTTGGAGACCAAAGTTTACATTTTTTTTGAATTTTTTTACTATTTATTAAGATAGGTACAAAATTCAATGGTCTGAATTTGATATTTGTTTTTAGTGGGAAAATAAATAATTTTTATGTATTGATGAGAAAACTACATAACTTTGAAGATTTTGATGGGATGACAACAATTACTCTAAATAAATATATTTTTTAATATTTTAGTGGAAAAAATAGACAATTTAAAATATTTCAGGAGTATACAAACCATTTTCTCTATTTTATAAATCTAACAATTTTATTTTTATAATTAAATCAAATGACTAATAGTGTTATCGATATCTTGTGCCCTATTTTATAAATCTAACAAGCTTTTTTTAATAATTAAATAAAATGACTGATAGTGTCATCTTCTGCAGTGTGTGGTGCAGAGGATAGGATTGACATAATAATATATTTATATGACGATTGACGAGATTGAGGCGACACTAAATTAACTATTAAGCTGCTAGTAAGTCCAACTGCAGTTAATATGATTGTCAACCTAATTAATTCTACCGACAGCCGTCCTTTCGGCTGATAAATTGTTGGAGACTGCAGAGTGCAGACTATGAACCATGCATGTAGAAAACAGTCAACAAGTTCGAAAGGTAATTAACATGCAGATAATTAACTTCATGATGCAGCAAAAATAATACATATAAAAATATTTGTTGGAGACTTGAGAGTTACAGCTGGACAAGGACAATATATAATCCGAGAGCTCGGTGTCAATTATATTCCTTTTTTTTCCGTTTATTCCGATCCGTATCATTTTCGATAAAATAAATATTAATATTTTTTTCGATAACTAATAAATATGAATATTGGATTAAAACATTTTGCTAAATAAATGGGTAAGAATACGGATAATAATTATTCTATATAGATGATGATAGAATACACATAAATCAATTGTTACTGAATAAAAATTAACATACGAGTAAAATTACTTCTTAACAGATATGAATAAAAATACTTTCATCCGTTATGTATTGTTCTCACTGAGGTCCCCAAGTAATTCTCCTGCTTTGATAAGAAGAAAAATGAAAAAGGAAGGGAGAATTTCACGTATACCCCTTAAATTAAAACTTCAAAATTACATATTTCTTCCTCTAAACTTTAAAATTACGTATTCCCCTCTAAATTTCAAAAACTCACAAATTTACTCATTTTATTGTCTTTTATATTAAAACTCACTTTAAAATTTTAAAATATCCATTTTACTCTTTATTAAAAGCATATAAAGCCCATCGAATTCAAATTTGAATATGAATGATTCATCTACCGTCCGATCCAGACGTATCGCATTAAGATCTATGTGCCTCTCTTTATTCATGCTGATCTAGCACACACGGATCTTAAATCAATCATGATCCTTGCACATCGCATTAAGATCTATGCACGTCGCTTCAATATGCATGCGTGTTCGTATCATGATTCGTGCTGAT